>SNQJ01S0114132.1:1050-28269 GCA_010110895.2 Picea sitchensis | reverse complement strand
ATAGACTAGTGGCGCTATGATGGATGTGTTATGCTAATATGTTTATTTCTTTTATAATGATTCCTACACACTCTTTTGCAGTTGATGATTCAAGTCATGGTTTCATTTGTTATGACAACATGGTTGGTTGATGTGTTATTGCTAGATGGTGTTGATGGCCACTCGCAATACATGGAAATGCTATGGATATAAGAATTATTTTGTTACATGTGTTATGTTATGAATTAAACATTGATTAATGATCTTATACATGATTTCATGCAAAAGATGATATGGGACTTTGAAAAAAAAAACAAAAAGAAAAAAAATCTATGAATAAGTACTAAGGCTATTTCAATTGTGAAAAAATAAGGGTGATAGACCTAGATGCTAGACTTATGCGCTTGATTAAAGGATTATGTTTGTAGCATATGGTTGTTGTTAAATGTTTTGACATGACTTAGGGTGGCACACTATGAAATGGATATAGCATTGGATGTAGCAGTGGATATGTGTTTGAATTAATGGTTGATGTCATGGAATAGGATGGCTTGTACGTTGAATTGAATAGGGTTGGGGGAGGAAGTGACGTGAATTTATGGCACGTCACTCAACCAACCCTTGACCCCATCACCCTAGCCATAGTTTCATTTGGTTTTTTTGGCTCTAATGGTTGTGGAGGCTCCACGATTTCTGGTTTTGAAAGGAAAACACAGTCCAACTCTTCCCTCAAAGGGATTTTTCCAGGTGTGGCTCCTTTAATTTCCATCCATGATGGTCCCTTTGTGTTATGAATTGATTTTTTTGGCTCAGGATTGCATGAGGTCTGTGCTTTTCTTAAGCTTTGACTATGTATCAGTGATATGGTTATGGTTTCTTCTGTGAATAATATGGACTGCTGGCATTTTAAAGGAAAGAATGATTTTTATTTTTGTGGGTATCTTGAGAACTACTTTTGTTTGGGTAAAATGTGTGGGTTAACTTTGGGTTTTACTCGAGTTCTTTGTGGAAAATTATGATAATGGTGTAATAAGCTCTGAGTTTGGTGCGTGGGTTTTACAACAGTCTTGGTGTTAAATGTTGTCACTCCTTTCTTCCTTGGTCATTGTTATTTTCTCTCCTTTGAATTGAAATGCATACTGTTGAGAGTTTCATTATTCTTTCTTTGTTTTGGTCGAGCCCCAAGCTATCATTTGTTATGGAAATTACTTCACTATCACTATTGCTGAAAGCATTGCATAGTAGAGTCTTTGTGTCGCCCATAATTTGGAATGGAATCTTGTACATGTGTTGGGTTGGCCATGGGTTCTGCTTGGGCATTCTTTCCATAGTGTTTATAAGAATTCACCTCTCTTGTTATCCATTGGAGGTGGTTGACTATTATGTTGGTTACACTCACTGTCAAGATTTTAAGTTAAAAGTTATGTGTCTGTGGTGGATTTGGAAAAGGCACAGGCTCTTTGTTTCTTCAAATATTATTTTGTGATTAAGCCAAATCTCATTACCTCTCTGCAATAATTTTTTTTAAAGGAGAGCATGAGATACGTCTAGATTTGAATATCATTTGTTAATCAAGCCTCTATTATTACCTCTCTCTGTTAAATTTATTTAAAAAAAAAAGGTCCCATGGGTTACCTGCATCCCCGAGAAATTTCCATTTGGTCGATTTATTGTTATTCACTCCATTGTTGTGTCAAACCCTAGCACAATCATGGTCCCATCAAAGTTTAAAAGGCACTTGGGTGCTGTGATTTTGTTCTCCTCGCACACATTGTGGTTCTATTTATCGAGAATTATAGGACTTTGTCTTTTGTTGGGTATTTTATTTTGAAGGAAGTCTATACATGTTTAATGTACATGGATCTTAGGCTTTGAGTTACATGTTTTTTGGTTAGATTCTATTGTCGAATCAAGATTTGTGTTGATTATATGAATGAACACCTATGTGCAATTGAATCGGGGCCTGATTATTCATTGAGTACTAGTTTGTGCTCCGGTTGGTGTATTTCTTGTCCTCCCTCCACCATGAGGCCATCACCTGGCTGGTGTCATGGCACACATAGAACTTCATGAAAAAATTCATGTTTAGCCACTCCTCAGGATCTCTAATCTTTTAGTATTTCTAAAGTTTCACCAGTAAGAACACTCCAATACACCCACCATTGTCATCGTTGATCAAACATTTTTGTGTGTCTGTGTGGTCGATGAGCCACTTCAGGACTTCAATATAGGAAAAAAAAGGGGTTTTGCTCGCCACCATATGCATTTATGACCGTCAGATGTTCGGGAACACTTTGTCATCAAGAACTCTTACATCTAGATCACTGTGTGGGATATATCTTGGGTATTCCTCTCAGATGATATTGTTAAAGAGTTCTCCCCACTGTGGGAGTGCCATATTAGACCCCATGCTTTCCTCTGTATCTCCAAAGGCCAAAGGCTAAATAAAAACCTTCTTTGGTGTTGTTTTGATGACAGGTTCCGACCTCAAAGTGTATTCTAATTTCTTTGTGTCCACTGGAGAAGAGCCTTTTCCTACCTCTGGTTCTTTCAGCTTTGGTTCCCTCTATGGTCGTCTGGTGGTTGGCCTTCTTAGAGGCATTATTCCTGCAACTTAAAATAAAATTTTAGAGACTGTGTAAAGAAAAAAACCAGATAAACAATATATGAACTGTAACCATGTAAAATCCATAGACTTGGATACATACCTGTAAATATTTCTAAACCTGGTTATTTTGATATGCACAGGATCTCTACAGCCTTCAAATTACTTGTCTTGCTTCTTTGGATGTTTGGAATTTCCTTGTGCATAGAATGATTTTGTTTACAAATACTTGAGAGAATTTAAACTAGGGAGAAACTTGTAGTGTAACATCAACCATTCAATTTGAGTGATGAGTGAAATTTAAGCAGATTTTCCCTTGAATATCTACAACTTAAATTGATCGTAGGTTGATGGTGGAGGCGCGGGGGTGATGCAGTCTATCGGTGATTTTAAACGACTGTTTTTATTGGCGCACGAGGTAGAAACTAATGCGGGAATCGATATTAATTATCCCCTTAAATGATCAAAATATGATCGTATCTAATGCTAAAATGTCCCATCCTGTCTCTCTCTCAGTGGGTGGATCAGGGATCGAGGATGTGCTATAAATGTTTTCTTTGATGTCCTTCTGTAAAAAATCTTTGATGCTGATCAATCTCAATGTACAATTTTTTTGTGGCAAAGCTAACTTAGAGGTGTGACTCAAACTTTAGGGGACCAATAATGACTCGGGGTCAAACTAGACCATACGGTTCTCCAATATGGAAAAGACACTTGGCATTGAAGAATGGTGGCCTAATTCGCGTGTATTAATTAGAGTCGACACTTTCCTTAATTTATTTGTTATAAAACAAAACCTAGCTTATCGATGCCAAGAAACTATACAGGGTCGACGATCGACGATAAACCTATCAAGTGATTTTCTTCGGATTAGATTCCTAAAAAAATACCGATGTCAAAAATGCATCGGGGATCGGTGATTGGGAATGTATTTTGGCACAGTCAGAGTGTTTGTTGTGATCCTTTTAGGATTTTCCCGATTCCACTAAGCACGTCGGGCATCGACTATCAGTGATTTTTCTTTCTTTGTTAGCGTCTATTCCCCTCGTCTTTTATCGATGTTGAAAGGGAATTGAATATCAACGCTATCCTTATGAAATAATTTTCGCAAAACAAAAATTCCTTTTGCCGATGTCGATGTATATCGTTGCTGGGCGACTGAGGTTTCCCGAGTGATTCTTTTCCTTATTTGAATTCATTCCAATGCCAAATCTGAGCATGTCGGGTGAAGTGTTTTGGTTGTTGATTCTTTATTCATGTGTTAAGGCCTTTTAATTCATGGGGTTTCATAAGTTCAAACAAACTGAATAGCTAATGAGATTTTTGATAATAAGCAAATAAAAAACATTTCTCAAAATGAAGTCAAATCAGAAAATTCAAAGATCAAGTGGTACCCAAAAAAGTAAAAATTTGACATAGGATTTTTAGGGCGTGTTGAGTGCTCAACAAATGGAAACTTATTGGGAAAAAGAAGAATCTATGTTTATACCTTGGGCTTGGCTGATGCAGAAAATGGTTAAGAATTTAACTAATTTTTTATCAGAGCCTCTTGCATTCTTGCATTTGAAATTCCCTGGTTGGTGCATTTGGGCCTGCCTGTGGGGTTTTCAACCTTTATTCCACCTTCGTTTCCTGCAAATTGCACTCACACCCATTTTGACAAGATTCTAGTAAAGAATTGACTGGCACTAGGTCTTTTAGTTACTCTTATTCTCTTGCTACGGTGCTGCTCTGCTGCCAAAGAGCATCCATAGCCTTGGTGGGGTCACCCCGATGTCACAGATCTTGCTTCTCTTCCAGCGAGCATCCATAGCCCCGATAGAGTTATATTCATACCCTCTCCTACTGTGCGCTCATTTGATATAGTTGATTTTATTTCAGCAGAACGCCTAGAGCAAGTGGGAGAGGAGGACGTCTGTTATTTGAAAAATGAGATGGTTAAGGTGAAACTTTTCTAGCTTTGTCTCTGAGACACATGTAGTCCTTTCCAACTTACCATCCTTCCCTCAAGGTTTTACCAGACCACCCGATAGACACTTCATCAGTTTTCCAAGGTTGTTCATCTACGCAGGTTAGGTAGAGGACCCCTTAAAACAATTGTAGGTCCCCTAACGCTTCATGTATTGTATGTGAGGGATGCGTTAGGAATAGATTTTTTTATATCGCATGAATTAAGGTCAACAATTGTCTTTCTTAAACACAATATTCAAAATCACAGAAGTACAAAAGCAAAATTCAAAACAAAAATGCATTCCACAATCGACCTATCTAGACAAAGATCGTGAAAACATAAACACAAAAGATCTATCTCTCTTTTTTTTAATGGAAATATTGTTTTAGGGTTTATCCATTCATCGGGAGGGCTTCATGTTTCCCCCTCAGATTCTGTAGTCGATACGTGCCTACTCTAATCTTCTCGGCCACCTGGAAAGGTCCGAGCCATAGATTCTGAAACTTATAATGTTTTCCTTTTAGCTCATTTTCTCTGTCCCACTTTAGGACTAAGTCTCCTACTTCAAAATTCTTCTCTTTATCCTTATGCGTATCAAACCACCTTTTCACTATCTGTTGATGAGTTATGAAATTTGATTTTTCTTTCTCCCTTTCCTCTTCCAGCATGAGGAGGGTATCAATCCTTTGTTCTATGACTGATGAGGGATGTTCTATTGAATCCTGAGCAAGTTGAAGAGATGGAAGATATAGCCCATTTGGGAGAATGGATTCCTGTCCATATACCAGAAAGTATGGGGAATTCCCTATGGCTTCCTTGGGTGTAACTCTATCAGCCCATAAATCATTATGAAGTGAACTATGCCAATTCCTCTAGTTGTCTACAACTGTTTTCTTCAATATCCTCACTAGGTTCTTATTAGTTGATTATGCCACTCCTTTTCCCTGTGGATAGTAGTTTACAGAGTATCTAATTATGATTCCTTTGTCTAGTGAGAAAATTGTTAATAAGGTGGAAGAAAATTAAGCTACATTATCAAAAATAAGGACAAAAGGCACACCAAACCTCATGATCAGTTGTTGTTCTATGAATTGGATCATCACCTTTTTGTTTACACGGGTCAGAGGGATGGCCTTTGCCCATTCCATGAAATAATCTATGGCATTTAGTATGTATCTATGTTGTTTTGAAAAACTCGGTGTAATTTCTCCTATGATATCTAACGCCCATTGCTCAAATGGCCTGGAAACAACTATTGGTTGGAGTGGGAAAACTTCTCTCTTCTCCCTCCCCATGCTCATTTGACAAGTTTTATAGTTTCTAACGTATGTGTGAGAATCCTTGAACATAGTAGGCCAATAATAGCCAGATCTGAGTAATTTATGAGCAGTGGTGTTTCCTATGAAATGTCCACCAATAGGACCATCATGGAGATCCTTTAGAACTTTGTCTGTATCTTCACATTCGAGACATATTAAAAGTACCCCATCAGAATTAACAAGAAAGAACACTGAATTTTTGAGGCAATATTTTGTGGATCTTAACCTGAGGGTTGTCCTATCCCTATGTTATTGGATAAATCGATGAATGTAGACATAAACTAATCTCCCTAGATCCACCTGGATCTAGAACAAAACAAAACAGGACATGACACTTTCCCTAAGTTACTATCATTGAATTTACTACCAAATAAGGAATGGATGACATACCTTTAGATATAGCTTCCTTATATCTTTGTTGTCCCTTCTTCACTCTAGTGATCTTGTGAGATCAGATCTACAATGACACAAACCAACCAAAGTGAAAGAAACAATAATAGATTCAATGAAAACCTAAACATGTGATAAAGGAGTCATGTAATAAAATGCTAATGATTTTATGGGAAAGAAACATGTCACTGTATTATATTAAGTAAAAGTGGAAGATACAACCAAATTTCCTTGATGTCGCAAGTTCCCTTTCAGTGGTCCTTTGTTCCAGCACACACATACACTTGCTCCGAATTTGTATGAAGATGGTCCAAAAAATCTTCATGGAAAAATAGAGGCCTCGAGCATTAGTTGTAACAAGATCCTTCACACAGTCTTAAACCTATTCTTCTGGAAATTATTTTCTCAACCTTGATTAACCTTTTCCATGAGAAACCCCATCATTATATAGGAGAAGTTGAAGTGGTTAAAAGGATGAGGATGATCCCACCAAATCAAAGAAGTCAGTAGGATCACAACCATACGGACGCCACCTCACATTCTAGAAGATTCTCCTTCTAGAAACTTCGTGAACTTCTTCCTTTCCTTAGCTTCAAACGTCGCTACACCCTGCCTATATAGCAGCCTGTGGAAACCCCATGAGCCAGGTATAGAGTAGCCTGCGAAAATCAAGGATTTCTGCACTGTGTACCACTATCATCCTGCGGTGTCATTCTAAAAAAATGCCCTGTAGGGGAAGAATTTAGTCATTTTCCTCATGTAAAATATTGTTTTGAGAGCCTAAACACATGCTTGTAGAGTCATCATCAGAGTGACCAAAATAAAGTGTAATACAATTCCCCCCAAAGTATGAGGCTGGAACTCGTGATAGTCAAAATACTTTTTTAAATGTGTGTGTGTGTCGGGAACAAGGAGCGCACCAATCGGGAACATTCAAACAATCAAGCATCTAAACAATATTATACCATTTCTGAGGTAGGCATTCCCATTCTCAGATGACAAGTGATGTGAATCATAAATTTCAGTCATGGCCAACAATTATACACTATGGATCCATGTCATCAATATGATACATAGCCACCAAGAATACACTGTGGATCTATGTGTTAACAAACTTGAAATTAGGACATAGCCATGAGACATACAAAGTGGATCTATGTGTCAATACAAATCATAAATGCTCCATCGCAACCTGGACCAAAATGAGGAGATCCAGGGTCTTCAAATCTGTCATTCGTAAGTACGAATCTAACCATGCGATTACAGGTGTTGAAGTTGAACATGGTAGAAACCACTTGATTACTGGTCATTGATGGAAACCGTTAACAAGTGCGAGGGAAATAACCATTCATGTCAATGACTCCCAAGGTACCTTAGTACAATCCAACGAATGTGAATAAATGAGATGAAGTCAAACACTCGAGGGAATATTCTGATCAGGGACCAATGATGTAAATCCACTATCGAAAGTGAATAAAGCTTCCATTGAGGCATGCAGGATCTAAGGTACTAAATTATTTCTAAGTCTTGTTCCTAGATGATGAGTTGAAGTCGACAGGAAACAACTCGTCACATGAGGGCCTTGATGTATCCCCCATCAAATGACATGAAATAAGTAACAGATTTAGGGTAGATCAAAGTATGAAAATAATTTGAAACTGACACAGGGAAGGCCAACATGGTAGGAATTGACAATTGCAGATGGCCAACTCGATAGAGGTCTTGTTTGGACGTCTCTTGAACATATGGATGACATGACAATGGTCTTGGCATCATTGACTCAAAGACGACCCAAGATATGAACTTGCAGAAAGTCAGACGAGAGACAAATGGATTTCCCAACCCAGATTCAAATGATGAAAGGGGGGTTTCATGTTCAAGAGCGACTATTACTGCCACTAACACAAATACAGAGAAACATTTCTTTCCCAAATTTTCTCCCACCATTACTGGAGAGTACCTCTTTATTTTTACGCAAGCAAGAGGATGATAACATATGCTTGTTGATGTAATCTCATCATTTGGACAAGTCCCTCGAAGTATGTTTAACGAACCCTAAGAAGGAGTGGTTTGATCCTGTATGGGTCTTTCGATGTTTGTTTAACGAGTCCAAGGATAGAAAACTTGGGGGTTTTTCATGTTTTGAGAGCCTGAAAAACACTTAAAGAGAACTCTCCTAGTTGTTTTTTTGTAGAGTAGTTCGATGGGATAGAAAAAGTGATAAACTATCTCCCATCAAACGTTTTCTTCAAATACTTTTACAAGCATGAAAAGAACAAGGTCGCTCGACAATCTTTTCATTTTTATGGAGCATGAAAAGAGCTTAAGGGATACTCCATGGGTTTCTCTTTTCATGTTACCATGATGTGTATGAAAAGACAACTAAAGTATACTCAGTTGCGTTCTCATCGATTTTCGAGCACGAGAATGAACAAAGAATAGTCTTGAGGTTTTTATGAAAAACCCTAAAACATACTTGTGCATGAAAAATATAAAAACAAATCACGAAAAATATCCATATTTCATTGTTCATGATTCCAATTCTTCTATCTGTGAGAAAATGGAAGACTCATGAGACCATTATACATTTAGGTTTTGGATAAAATGCATTTAAAAAATATAAAATATTAAAAGAAAAAGTAAAAAGTGAAATAAATAGGAGTAAAAACTTGCATTTCATTTGCATTTTGCCCAAAACTTGCCTAGAAACCCTATTTTTACCTCAGACTTTGACTGTTGATTGCAGGAGGCACAGGTGACCATTCATCGCATGAATTCCATGAAAACAATAATCTCTTCGTCCTCTTTCTTTTCATTGGATTAAATTTCATTTTCATCAGTTAATAATGGCCTTTTGAGTTACATTTTTGGCTAGTAGGTGCGCACTGGGGCTGCCGTAGGTGACCAGTATCGGGACTTGCAGACATAAATGATTTCCGCAGGTTCCCTGTGGCTCACCTATGGAAACCCCACACTATGTAAAATCTCTTCCTGCAGTGGCTGAAAACCAAAAAATTCTTTATGTGTTTTAGCCAATAGAAAATTCTGAAATCAACAAATGAGGATGCTAACTCCCTTTTATTGTCCCAATGAAGGTATTTGATCGTCAAAATGCTAGAGTGAAGGGAGAGGGAGCATGAATATGATGACCATGATGCTTTGAATGACCCAGACACTATGAATTCCCTCCGGCAATGTGATTTACTGAAATTGTTTTAAATCCAGGGCATGAGAGCCCAACTAAGGTTACTGGAGTATCTGGTCCACATGTGGGATGTGGATTAGCAGGTTTTTCATGTGGGTCCCCATGTACTATCCTTAGAGAGAGAATATATCTATTTCTTGATGGGGTTATCTCATTGTGGGTCTCATGTGACTTTGACAGGAGGTAGAGGTGGTGGTCTACCAATGAATGAGTATCTCCATCGATACTATGATCCCAGGGATGAGAGACGCAAGGGAAAAGTTGCCATCAGAGGTGTCTGGGATTTACCCCTCCGGACCATTATTTTTACCATTACACATATGGTGGGGAGTGCATATCCTCACATGGCCCTCCAAAGGTATTTTCAATATGTTGTGGAGTGCATGGAACCTAGGGTGTTCAAATGGAGCGACGAAGTCCTTCGCAGCATGAAGACTCAACTAACCAAATGCAAGAAGGGGGACCTGAAACAATTCAGGTATGATTCTATTTTGGTGTCTTTATTTTTAGAGAGGGTTCCCCATTTATGTTTACAGGTAGAGTGGGGCATACCGGCCCCATGAGACCCAAGGATGAAGAGGTGGTGCGACCTCATGGCTCGACATGTAGCAGGCCCCATCATTAAATACAAGGATGCATTCTTTGACTGGATGAGGCCCCATATCTTGATGGTGGAATATTATGCATATATTGGGTTGGATTTTAGAGGTGAACCCTACTTGGTTCTACCTGAGGGATTTTAGTGGGGAGATGTAGGTAAGAAAAACGTTTTTTTTTTATGATGTTTTTTGTGAATTTTAAAATATAAGATGTTTTTTATGCTTTCAATCCGATGACTAATCAAAATATTTTAAAAAGGCAGATGTAGGGCCACACCGGCTTCTAGGTACATCCCCTATACAAATACAAGGGGAAGCAATTGTGCTAGTAGGATGGGATGCTGAAGACTATGAGGCAGTCGAGCAGAACCTAGAGGGATTGACCACAAATATCCTGGATATTTCAATCAGTGAAATTCTGAGACGCTATCAACATCATAATCTATGCGTATTTGGTTCACTTAGTCAACTACTTCGCAGGGTATCCTGGGAAGTAGTGTTCATGAGCAACATCCTTGATTCCATTTTGTAGAATCCATGGGCTTCGTATTTTGATATTTGGTCTTCGGACGGAAAACACTTTTTGTAAAACACTTTTATCGTTATATATACATATATACATGAGGATTATGCCAACTTACTTGCTTTAATGTGAATTGTGATTGGATTTACATGTGTCTCAAATTTCTGTCTAACACATAATTAGCTAATGCATCATTTAATGTATTTAGACATCTAGGAATATGCTGATATTTAATGTAATCGAAATAACATTCCAAGAGGCGAATTCATAAATATACCTGTAACAAAGTAGGAATTCAGATAGCATAGAGATTACTTAGATGTAGTACCACTAACTGGGAATCAAGACGTACAACCAGGTGACAGATTCCAAGTGAAATAATGTCGGTCAACAATTCGATGATGACACTATATTTCGCGATATTGTTAGTTGTACGATCGAGAAAAACATCGTGTAGATTTATTAACTCGTTTGTAGGTGCATAGATTGCCCAAAAAGTGGATGCTAAGTTCTAAGTACTATGACTAGCACCATCGCCGAAGCCAATGTGGGGTAGCAAAGACACCAACATTTGGAAACCAAGCACAACTCAAGGTAAGTAGCTAGGGGTCGAAACCAAATAAAGAAAAAGAACACAAAAGTAGCACACAAATGTATGATACATTAAAAATACAAGCACTCATGCAAAGATAACCTAAGCATAGTACTTCTTCAAGTAAAGCCCATTTCTGGGTTCACTCAAAGGAATGCCATCACAATCTACTAAGTCATAAGCTCCCTTCTCCAACACTCATTTGATGGTATAAGGGTCACGCCACATAGTCTTGAATTTTCCATCCCCTATAAAATTCTGATCTTGGTCATAGAGGAGAACTAGATCACCTTCGGAGAAAACACATGGCTTGACATGCTTGTCGTATTGGGATTTTATGCGTTTCTTTTGGGTTTCAATAACCGAGGTGGCATCACGACGGGTTTCATCTAATTGCATCATATACAATAGACTTTCTTCTTTGGTAGAGGTGTTTGGGAGAAGTTCAACAGCTAGCTTCAATGATGGTATCTCACATCCAATCGATAGAACAACTTCGATACCATACACCAATTGAAAATATGTAAATCCTGTGGCAGACTTCACAGATGTCCGATAGGCCCATAATGATGAAAACAACATTGTGTGTCAACTTGTCTTGTGAATTCCTATTATCCGTCGAAGCACAGTGATAAGAACATTGTTTTTTGCTTCAACTTGCCATTGGCCTACGGTTAGTAGGGGGTTGAGTTTTCATGCCGAAGACCCAACTTTTCGGTAAGCTCGAACATCATGAAATTTTGAAAATGGCTATCGTGATCAATGATGATAGCTTGCAGGATTCGAAATCGCATGATGATATGATTGAATATGAATACGACTGCATTTGTTCCATTATTGTCAAATGCAGGCATCGTCTTGGCCCATGTCATGAAATAATCCATGGCTACAATGATGTATCCATGCCCCCGACTGAGAGAGGGTTACATGTCATGAAATCAATGTCGCATTTTGCGAAAGGTCCAATGGAAACTACAATTTGTAAAGGAGAAGGATGAGATCTTGTCTTGTTATTGTACGTTTGACAAGCATGACACTTCTAGATGACATTTATATAGTCTTTAAACAAATAAGGCCAAAAGTACCTTTCTCATAAGATCTTTTGGGAAGTGGCATACCCAAACATATGACCACCACATGCTCCAAAGTGAAATTCATTCAATTCTTTCTCAGCCTCATTGAAGATGAGACAACGTCGGAAAATAGAGTCAATACCATGGTGATAGAGAGTGTCACCGAGAATGATGTATTGATAGGATTTATACTATATGCAATAACGATCTGTACTAGAGAGGTCAGGCTGGAAAGTTTGAGTCTGCAGGTAAATGATAATATGTCCATACCAAGTGTCATCAGAACTAATAAGAAAAAGAGATTCATCAGGTAAGGAATCCTCTGCCACATTTTCTATCTCAGTGGAGGGAAGGTCACATATCAATTCGACAAATACCAAATATTTCTTAGAATTAGCGCGTTCGAACTCTAAGTCAAACTCCTGGAGAATCACTATCCATTTGGAGTATTTTCCCCCTCGCAATTGGCATGTAAGAATATGCTGCATAGGGTTGCAATCGGAAATGACAGTGGTCTTGCGTAATAAGATATAGTGATGAAAATGTTGGACAACTTGAACAACTTCCAAGGGAAATTTTTCCACATGTAGGTATTTGGCCTTGGTATTCATGAAACTTTGACTCAAATAATAAATTACATGGTAGTCATGCGATTCATCCTCTTGGACTAAAACCATGGCAATGGTAGAGTCCAATGTGGCGAGGTAGAGGAAATAGTCTCGACTGTAATCTGGTGGGAAAATAAGTGGTGTTGATGTTAGGGAGAGTCTCAAAGCTTCAAAGGCTTTGTTGGAAGTCTCATCCCATACGAATTCATAACCCTTCTTCAACACTCGAGTAAATCCTAGCGTTAACTCAACATAGTTAGGAATGAATCGACACAAAAAGTTTTCATTCCCTTGCAAACTTTGGAGTTGGCGTAAGGTAGAAGGAGGAGGTAAATTAAGGATGGCCTCAACCTTCAAAGGATCCACCCTAATTCGATGAGATTACACAATAAAACCTAGAATTTGGTCAGACTCCACACAAAAAACACATTTGTGTGGGTTTAAATGTATGCGGTAGTAATGACAGTGAAGGAAAATGGCTCGGAGATGGGTCAGGTAGTCTTAGTGACACATGGAATGCGTCAGTAGATCATTGAGATATGATTGTACGATGTGCTTGATATCATGGAAAGAATAAGACATGGCACGTTGAAAATTCACCCTAGCGTTCTTCAAACCGAAAGGTAATTTCTGGTAGGTGAAAATACCCCAAGGACAAATGAAAGCAGTTTCGTATTGATTTGTGGGTAAAATGTTAATCTGGTTAAAGCCAGAGAAATTGTCCATTAATGAGAAGATTTCACTGTCGATGCAATTGTTGAGGATCTGGTCAACTAAGGGGGTTGGAAAGTTGTCTTTGGGACAAGCTTTATTAATATACCTATAATTGACGCATACATGGATCGTGCCTTGTTTTTTATTGATCGGAACAAGATTCGATACCCAATCGGTTAAAGCCACGGGATGGATAAAACTAACCTTGATAAGTTTTTAAACTTTGAGTTTGATAGTGACGACTTTATGGGGGTGGACCAGGCGAAGTCTCTGCCAAGTGGTTTTAGTGTCTACGTAGGTCTTAATTTCATGTACAAAGATATCGGGGTCAATACTCGACATCTCTTGGTAACTCCAAGAAACAAATTCATGGAATTCTTTAAAAATAGATTTATAAGTGACGACTTCATTATCAGAACAAGAGGGTTCGATGTGAACATTTTCAACAACTCCAGGTTGTATATATATGTCAAGAGAAACAGTGGGTAAAATATTACTCAGGTTCCCTTCGTAAAGTGCATCGTGTGTTGACTTAGGAACAGAGGAAATGAGAACAATGGTCGACGACGTCAAAATCCGTTTGTAACTCTCTAAAGTGTGATGTTCTAGGAAGAGAATGGAACGATGATGTCCATCATCCTAGGGGGCGTCTTCGATAGACATAACAGACATAATCATCTCGTCGGTAGGAAAAATTACGTGAAATGGATTGGGATATGAATCACTAAGAGAGGGGGTAGAATAGGTTTCCGATTGAATGGATTGATAAGTCGACTCAATCAGACTTAAAATAATTTTCTCACCATATCGAAGATAATCATTGGGGTCAGGTACTATACATGGGTTGTGAGACGTGGGGGTTTCGTGAATAGAGGTGGAAATCATGTTGATCGAGGTCACCAAAGGAGGTGTAAAATCGGGAGGTGGGATTTGGAAAGTACCCATCAAAGTGTAATCTTTTAGTAGACCCAAAATGGCATTCTCATACCCAGGAGGTGTCTTCGAAATAAAGGGTACGTTTCTAGTACGAGAATCAGAGTTGAAAAAGGCCAGTTGGTCTAGAGTAATGAATTTTTCTTGGTGTGGAAAATGTACGACCTGAAAAAGGGTAGAAACAACTCCACACATGGAATCAATCCAGCTATGGCCAAGTAGGAGGTTATAATCGAGAGGTGCATCAAATATCTCAACTTCGACGTTGATTGATTTTCCTTCCAACGTAATAGACAACGAGGGAAGTACATTGTAGGGCTTAAAGATAGAGCCATTGAAATCCTTAAGTGTGTTGTGTGATTCAGTGAGGGGAGGAGAGACAATGGCTTTCCAAAATGCAACAAACATTACACACATTGAGGCACTCTCATCAATAATGGTTCTACAGATGTTCTTGTCTGCGACAACAACTTGTATCTTAAATGCTAGTTGAGGGGGTAGCCTTGGGATGTGATCTTCCAGGTCAAAAATTATCACATTTGTATCCGTAGGATTAATTCCACCAATAGCCTTTAACAGTGCCTTTCGTTGAGCAAGACAAATTTGAAGGACTTAAAGAGTTGACATCGTGGAGAGGGGCGAAGAACTATATTGGAGCTCAGTCGTTCGAGATGAATAGGATTGTTAGGAGGTGAAGTTGTCGGAGGCGTTTGAACCAACGAAGTTGGCATATTGTCAACTTTATCCTTTGAAGAAGAGTAATATTTGGCCCGAGTAGTAAGTGTAACGTCATTATTTTTTGAATCACCAGTACACATAAGGACATAGGAAGTGTTGGAAGGAGAGGGTTGGTCATGAATGACCAATTGGGCCTGCTATTGAGAAGGGAAAGGTTCGGACAAAACGACTAGTTTGGGAGGCTTTGTGGTCCTCTGAAGGAACTTAGTAACCTCGGCATGTCTTGGACAATCTTTTTTGGAGTGATCATCACCACAGATAAGGCAAGGGTATCGAGGTTTGCGCTTATCCTTGTCATCAACAGGTTGCATTTTGGATTTCTCATATTGTGGATTATTTTTATCCTCCTTATTCTTACCCTTTCCTTTTTTAGATTTTTTTTTTTGACAAGCGTAGATTGAATGGAGTTAAACTCTGATTTTTTTCGAGTGGAAGGAGTAGGAGTCGGAAAATTTGGAACATTAGAAGCAATAGATTTGGGATTGGTGGGAGAGGCTTGTGTAGATTGAGGTTGAGCATGGAAAGTGCCAATCACACCATAATCCACATGAGAAGCAACACGGGTAGTTGAGGTAGAGGTGGTAGAAGGATGAGGAGCATCAGGGAGAAAGTCGTAAAGAGTACCTGTTTGTGAATAAACAAGATTGAGGTATCGAGCACGACTGATTGCATGCTCTTCTGTGACAACTCCACCCATGAAAATGTCATGAGATATTTTATTCACGAATGATTTCGTGAACCATTCTTCCAATAACTGATCGGGAAGATCGAGTTTGATAAAACTTCGTCTTCTTCTCCACTCATGGATGCGATCGGAGATATGAGTGGTCGAATTCTGCTTGAAGGAACTCAAAATCGCAGTTCCTGTTTCATAACAGATGGGAAGTTGGTAATGTGTGAGGAAATCCATGGCTAGGGTATTAAAGTCGATGAAGAAGCCTCATGGTAACTCTATATACCACTTTGCAGCCAAACCCATAAGAGTTCGTTGGAAGAGTCATAACCGAATGGAATCGTCCATCAAAGAGTTGGACGAACACCAAAGGTGAAAAGTCATGACATGGTTGTTTGGATCTTCTCTTGGTTTACTATCAAATTTTGGAATGTCTAATGGTAGATTGGCAGCTATAATGGGCTAATGGGGAGAATGCAGGATGGGTTCATTCAAGATTCTAGACAAGTCAAGTATATCCAAAGTGGCTAAAAAGGGTAATTGTCTATTCAAGTGAGGGTATTGGTGACTTTGGGGAGGGATTCTTGTTGGTATACCAGTAGGACTGTAAGGAGTCTGCATGTGAGGTGAAGGTCCTAAGAGATTTAGATGTGAGTGTGGAGGCATGTAGCCCATATGGTTGTACTGATTAGGTATGTTCCCTTGGAAAATGACACTAGATTGAATGTTCGAACCCCAAACGGGATTGGAAGAACCGAGATATGACTGGCTCGAACTAGGGGTATGAAAGAGAAAACTTGAGTTGGTTTCCCCCCAGATGATTGTGGATTTAACTAGATGAGAAGGTTACAATACTGGGCTAATGATCCTGGAATGTTATGTCCATAAGGTGGGGTATAACCTCCAAGCAGGGGTTGTCCTCCAAGTGGGGGTGGTGTTCCAATTTGGGTGTGACCTCCAAATTGAGTTTTCCCCCACTGTTATATTTTCCTCCAACAAGAAGCTAATAACTAGAAGTGAATGATGGAGTAGAGCCTCCAAATAGATTGGATCCACTTTGGCCAAATCCTCCCATAAAAGGCAGATAAGACCCTCTAGATGAAGAGATGGGATAAGAAGATAAGTATTTAAAGCATTGTACCCATGAGGAAGAGATGGGATAGGTCTAGATGAAAGTGGTGTACCAATGGGAGATTAGGTAACCACCGTATTCCTAGTGGGAATAGTCATAGTGTGTGGGACCATTGTAGAATGGGCCATCTGAAGAGGAATGGTCAAACTAGGACCAACAGACTATGTGTCTGAACCAATGGAAAAATAACAATTTGTACTAGCAAAGTGATCTAGAGGTATCATGTAGGTAGTAGACATTTTGGGAAGTTCAGAGATGACAGGTATATCAACACCTACCCCTAAGCCATAAAGGTCCTGCACTATACCTGGGGTTCAAAATATGTCAGTGGTCCAAAAGGGATCCTCATTTTCCAGGCTGGTAAGAGGTCTAGTTGGTATTCCAGAAGTGTCAACAACAATTTCTCTGGAGGAATTCAGTCGGAGAATACGTCTCTTGTATCCATGAGGTATTTGGAAAGTGCCTAGAGAATAAAAAACAATTTGGAAATTGTCTAAAGAGTCAGTTCTTTCCGCTTGTGAAGGTATGTTTTCCTGGACGTCACTTTGTTGAGGATATGCCTTCGGTGGGTTAGAAGGCAAGGGTTTAGAACCTTCCTGATATTCTAGGGGTAGTCCTTGCATCCTATGTGAACGGCGTGGAAGGTCAATGTTGGCTGGACCAAATATTTTACGGAAAAACTCTATGGCCAACTATAGAAACAAACAACAGTTGCTAATAAAATCTAGGAATCAAACCATGCAAACAAAACCTTCTTATTTCGAATTCACTAATTGGTGATGAAATCCAATGTCACAAAGTCAAGACAAGAAGGGGCTAGTATAGAGGAGGTGGAAAAGTTACGTTGACGACCTGCTTAATAGACTTACACCTTGGTGAAATCTGCGACACATAATCATGGGTATACCCTCCAAGGAACCTGAGTGAGTTTGGCCAACGTCGATTCCAGGTACCATGAAGAATTTCCCCTCCACAGTAACCTTATGTAAGACCTTAAGAAGATAGGCAATTGAGTCTACCAAGAACAATAGTGATGCCTGGGGAAACAATGGACAGTCTGATCCACACACAAAGGCAGAGTATCTAGCCTGAAATCAATTTGAGAGGCTTCCACTCATCATTGTGGGTATACCTTCAAGTGACCCCTATAATACGCACAATCTCTACACTGCGACCATCAAAGCAGGGTGAGTAACTCTTCCAATCTCAATGCGACCTCAGGTTTGACTCTTTTGTGAGAAGGGCTTCCCAGGAAAAACTGTTGCCAATGGATTTGAAAACTCCCTATCACAAGATGCTATTGTGTGTTTTGTGCTTTGGAGAGTGTGTCTCATAGCCTATTCCAAATATCTATCCTATTCCAAAGCTCTAGCCTATCTAATGTTGGTGTAAATGATCCCTAGAAAATAAAAGTTACTAATTGAGTTTTAGATTTCACAATGTTTTTTAGAGGTTGTTGTTGCTCAAGAGGGAGATGAGAATGAAACCAATGTTGTGTAAGACCTTGATCCAATAATATGAAAATAGAAATTAATGATGCAAACTTTCGTTCAATGAAATCTATCTACAACGGGGAGAAGGTATTTCTAGAATGATTTAAGCTACAAAATATACTTTCGTTTTCTTGAATGAACACAATTGCAAACAACCATAAACAATGAAGTTTCTCAATGTTCTCTTCTTTTGAATGCAACAAAATTTCTTATGTATGATTACTTAAAAGAATAAGTGACCTTAAGTCTTCCTTTTTGAAACCAAAACAGGGATATAGTGAAGAAAGGACAAGTAATCAAAGAAAATTGATACACCCAACAAGCACCCAAATCAAACTTTCAATGAAGATAAAAATAAAAATGACAAGAAAGTGTTTCAACAAATGCAAATGAAAAATGACTTTCCAATCATCAATCAATCCAGAAAATGTAATCAATCCAAAACTTGAAATCCAATCCAAAGACTTTTAATCAATAAAGTATGCATATGCGAAATCAGAGATTATATCCTTGTTGATAAAAATAAAGAGGTAAAACTTGAAAAATGACTAAGAAAGGTGTTCGATCTCCGAAAACCAATCGACAACAAGTTTCAAACTCATAAATCAGTCACACACTGGCATTAAAAGTTCCTCCCAGTTGGCTAAAGAAAAATTGGGCATCAAAAGATGACAAGACCCAAACCAAAAAAAAAATTACACACGCCGTCGCAACCTAGTAGTAGGTTACATTGAGGAAATCAAAGGTTTCTGTAGGCTAGCTATGAGCAGGTCATGAAAATTATGCACTAGAACAAGCATTTAGGGTGTGGAAATCTAAGGTTTCCACAGGCTATGTAAAGGTACAGTGCATAAGTGTCTGTAAAGAAATAAATTTTGGAAAAAGGATAAAGAATCTAAGGAAAATTTTAAATCCAAAGAGTCTGGTTGGATCTCCCAAAGACTCAAAGAATGAAATAAAGTGAAGAAAGGTAGGCTAAAATAAAATGGACAACAAAAATAAAAAACAAGTCGTATCCCTAGTGGAGTCGCCAATTTTGTTATTGGATAAATCGGTGAATGTGGACATAAACTAATCTCCCTAGATCCACCTGGATCTAGAAGAAAACAAGATATGACATGGCTCTTTCCCTAAGTTACTATCATTTACTTTACTACCAAAGAAGGAATGGATGACATAACTTTACATATTACTTCCTTATATCATTTTTTTCCCTGCTTCACTCCGGTGCTCTTGTGAGATCAGATATGCAATGACACAAACCAACCAAAGTGAAAGAAACAATAATAGATTTAATGAAAACATAAACATGTGATCAAGGAGTTATGTAATAAAATGCTAATGATTTTATGGGGAAGAAACATGTCACCGTATTATTAAGTAAAAGTGGAAGATACAACCAAATTTCCTTGATGTCACAAGTTCCCTTTCAGTGGTCCTTTGCTCCAACACACACATACACTTACTCTGAATTTGTATGAAGATGGTCCACAAAATCTTGATGGACAAATGGAGGCCTCAAGCATCAGTTGTAACAGGATCCTTCACACAGTCTTCAGCCTATTCTTCCAACAATTCTTTGCTCAACCTTTCTTAACCTTTTCCATGAGAAACCCCATCATTATATAGGAGAAGGTGAAGTGGTTAAAAGGATGAGGATGATCTCACCAAATCAGGGAAGTCAGTAGGATCACAACCATATAGACGCCACCTCACATTCTAGAAGATTCTCCTTCTAGAAACTTCATGAACTTCTTCCTTTCCTTAGCTTCAAATGCCACCACACCCTGCCTATATAGCATCCTACAAAAACCCCATGAGCTAGGTATAGAGTAGCCTGCGGAAATCAAGGATTTTCGCACTATGTACCACTGTCATCCTGCGGTGTCATTATAAAAACATCCCTTGTAGGGGAAAAAATCAGTCATTTGCCTCATGTAAAAGATTGTTTTGAGAGCCTGACACATGCTTGTAGAATCATCATAAGAGTGAAAAAAATAATTTGTAAGACCCTAGGGTTTAGGTTTTCTGGGAAATTCCCATGATGCATGAGATAATTCAGTTTCTTGTACCAAGACTCATGCTCTAGGGAGATGTATGGATCTTCACCACACCATAATGCCAATTCATTCTCCCATCCAGGGTCTTCATTTAATTGTTCCTGGGCTTCAACTGTCAGTTTTCATAACCCTTGTCCTTTAACCAATTTAGCAGGTTTTATATCTAGATCAAATTCTTGGACTACTACAATCCAGTTTCCTCTTCTTCCCCCCATCTCCTATTGAGTAAATAGGGATCAGACTGCAGAGTGAGGCGCGATGAATTTGGTATGGTTCTTAAGGATGTAAGATATGAAGTGTTTTACTACCTTGTATACCTCATAAGCTTGTTTTTCTATAGAAGGGTAATCAATTTCGGCCCCTTGGAGATTAGTTCTCATGAATGATACTGGGGCCTCATCGTTGTCATCATCCTTCTCATTCAATACTGTAGCTAACGATTGGTTAGAGGCGAAGGTATAGAGGAAAAAATATTTGCTGAAATCAGGACTTCGTAACACTGGAGACTAAGATATTGCAGTCTTAACATCACTGAAAACCCTCTTTTGTTCATGATCCCACTTAAATTCAACATCTTTACGAACCATTTTTGTAAGGGTTTTATAGTTTCAGTGAAATCGAGGGTGAATTTTCCTACAAAATTGATTTTCCCAAATAATGATTGCATAACCTTTTTGTTCTTGGGTAATGGAAGCTGAGATATAGCCTTAGTTCATTCTGGGTCTATGCAGATTCCTGCTTGAGATATAATGTGGCATAACAACTTACCTTCCTCGACACCAAAAATATTTTTCTTAGGGTTTAAAGATATACCGTATTTCCTACACCTTTCAAAAATCTGGGTTAAATGTTGGATGTGATCTTCTTTGTTCTTTGAATACATAGTGACATCGTCCAAATACACTACTACACATTTGTTGATTAGTCCTTGAAAAGCTATGTCCATGGCCCTATGGAAGGTTTCCCCTACGTTGATTAACCCAAAGGGCATACATTTATAAGAGAAGGTTCCCCACTTGGTTCGGAAGGTAGTTTTCAAACGATCTTCCTCTGAGACTAGAACTTGGTTGTAACTTGAAAAAATATCCAGCAAGGAGAAAATCTCAGATCTTGAAATGGTTTGCAAGAGTTTCTCCACTGGTGGGACTGGGTAGTTGTCCTTTTCTGAAGATCTATTGAGGTTTTTGAAATCTATGCATAGGCGGATCTTCCCAGACTTTTTCCTCACAGAAACCAAATTTTCTACCCATGGAGAGTGTCTAACCTGAAATATAATTTTGGCATCTAATAGTTTCTTTAACTCTTGACACATGAGAGGTTCCAAGGATGGGTGGTACTTACAGAGCTTCTGTTGGAAGGGTTTCACTTCAGGTTTTAATGGTATAGTGTGTTGAATGATGTGAGTATTATAAGTTTTCATATCTCGGTAGGACCAAGAAAAAACATCTTGATATTGTCTGAATAGTTTGAGATAGGCCTTCCTTTCCTCTTTAGATACTGTCTTTCAAAGATTTATATTCTTGGGGTTTTCGGGGGTTCCTAGATTTATAGTTTCATGCATGGGACCAAAAATCCCCGTCTTTGTGTTGGTTGACCCTTTGAACCTTTATGTTAATTCAAAAAGGTTTTCTAAATTATCTACCCCTTTCAGTATCATGTGATATCTTGGTTTGTCAGTTAGTTTATTTATCTGAGTATTGGTTTCTGCTGATTTTTCCTGGGATACTTCATCGTCAATAGCCAAGTCTTTAAAATTATCCTAATTGGTCTAAATTTTTATGATCTGTTCATCTCCTTCAAATACCTTCCAATTAGAAATATTGTTGGGCACCGATGGTTTGTATAGTAGCTCCACAGTGAACATGGAGGCTTCATAATCTTCTAGAGGTGATATCCTTGAGGCAATGATGGCCAAAGAATTAGCAAGAATGTTCTTTTTCCTGGGGATCATTGTAATGTTGAAGGCCTCAAAATTCTCTATTATCCTGTGCACTTCCTATTGGCAATTCCTCAGGTGTGGAGAGATGCAATGTATAGTGTTCCTTGATTGTCTAAGGATGATTTCAGAATCTCCGAAAACCTTCAATTATTTAATGCTTAAGTCTATGGATTTATTTATCCCTTGTACTAGAGATTCATACTCGATGGTGTTGTTTGTGCATTCGAATTCTAGTCTATAGGACAAGAAATATCGCTTACCTTTTGGATCAATGAGGATGCACCCTGCCCCTGACCCTTCTTGTGATTTAGATCCATCAAATTATAAGGTACAAACTTGTTGGTGAAACCTATCAGCTTCCCCTTTTTTGTCTCTTTCCTCCTCTCCTATTGTTTGTTTCGTGATTTCTAATGCAGTTTCTTGACAGAAGAGGGTTTCCTCTGCTGCCATCGGCAATCTTTATGGAAAAATCATATCATAGTTTTGAGTAAGAGGGACATCAATTGAGAAGGGGGAGAAATTCCCAAAATCAAAGTCACAAGAATAATTTCCTAGCACGGGGAAATGTGTCGATGAGGGTTCATTGAGGGTTTCTAAGTCAGTGACAATATGTTTTAGATACCTTTCCCTATCTATCCTGATCATATTCGTGTGTCCCTTTAATGGAAACCAAAGGTGATCCTAGTCTGTACTAAATTATTTGTTTAACTGCTCAGACCAATCTCAAATTAATAACAACCCATAAGATTCTGGAATATCTACTACAATGATGTCAGTTACTTGAAATTTTTTAGGGCATGTCGCTATTCTAATCATCACATCTTTGAGCTCTCCCATAACCTTCACTTGGGTTTTGTCTAGTTGTATAACATGCTTATCACTTTTGAGAGGGACTACATTTAATTTTTTTCAAATAGACAATGGAATGACATTAGAGGATGCTCCCATGTCAACCAAACAATTATGGAGGATTCTGTTGAAGAAATCAAATGTCAAAAGGAACAGTGGGACAAAAGGTTTTCCCTTCTTACATTCAAAGCAGGTGTTCACAGTTGGTTATTCCTTAGATATGTGGGAGTTAGATTTTCTCCTTGCTCAGTGCTTGTTGTAGGATTTTCTATTGTTTTCAATGCTTGTAACAGAAAGTCCTTTTACTGAGGGATTCTACATATGTCCATGACCGATATGTTTTCTTTCAACTTTTTCAAGTCTTCTACTATGTTGTAGTATATCTTGGGTGATTCTCATGTATGGATGTTTATAGGATTTCTTCGGGGAACAAAAGGTGCTTTCGGGTGATCAAGAGCTGGTCTTCCTCCCGAAGTTGGGGCAGTAGTAAGATTGCTTGAGATAGGTTGAACCCTACTTCATGTTTGCACGTCCAATACCTCTGAGGGTGGTTCTTGAACCTCAAATAGGTCACTAAAAGGTATTGATAGGTCATGATCCCATATAAGCATGGTTGTTTCTTCTGGTGGATAAATTTCTTCCTAATCAAAAATATTCATAACTGATCTGCTTGATTGTTTGGTTATTAAAACTTCATCTAGAAACTAGTTGGACATCAAATTCATGGCATGCACCCATTGTGGGAAGTCTCTTTTGGAATGTTTCTCTTGGTGATAAGTATAGAAAGAGTCAGATGCTACGTTTCCCATATCGATGTTTAAGTAGTCTGGGGGGAGGTTCAATTGCTTTGAACGATGGATTTATAAAAAAAAAGGGTTTATAGGGAATATGGCCTTGGTTCCCCTCCCCTACACTTATTTTCATGTCTATGATTTCATTTGACAACTTCTTGACCATGCGTTCTAGCTCTTCTATGTCTCCATTTCCCTTTTCAGGACCTTGTTCTGTTTGTTTCCCTGGGGGTCTCATCAACAGCAGTCCTCTCCTGGGAGGAGGTTGAACTTCTTTCTTAACTAATGAGACCTGGCCTTCTTTGCATCCTTTCATATGTAACTCTATAATTTTTTCTTCTTCAAAATTCTCAGCTAAAGTTGGTTTCTCAACCCTTTTCACAAACATTGAAATGGAAGTCGGGAGAGTGTTAGCGTATACTTTGATTTGAAACTCAGTAGGTTTAGCTTCAGGCTGGAATTTTTTTAAGATAGTGGTAAATATTTTATTGAAGTCTTTAACCTTCTCCTATTAACTCATGGTGGCGGTGAACAAATTAGCCATCAAATCTCCTGTAGTGGTTTCTTCTGCAAATTTATCTAGAAAATCCTTTTGAAACTTTGTCCAACTAGTTATAGACCCTACATGTAAGTTAAAATACCATGTGGAAGAAGAATTCTCAAACGTATAGGGGAAAATCATACATACTACGTCTTCATGTTGGACATCCATCAGTCTGATAGCTACTATGAATTTTTTGATATGGTCTATAGGCAATCCTAAGGTTTCAGGGTCAAATTTAGGGAGTAGCTTCTCTGGATGTCAGGGAATGTTATGTACTCATCCAGGGATGGCCAAAGCATCTCTGGCCAACCAAGGTTGATTATTATGAGGTGGGTTTTCCCTTTCTTCATTATGATCATTGTTATATTCCATGTCCTCCGATCCCGAAACTAAGCATTCTGAGTTAAACCCTTCCTCTTCGAAAAAATGGTTGGGCTCGGAGAAGTTACTGGCTGGTGTTTCAAGGATTATATTAAGAGGGTGCATGATTTAGGTGAGGGAGAAATCTATTAGGTATTATACTGTGTGAGGGAAAACCTGGTCAGGGGTATCGACCACCAGTTTTCTTACTTGTTTTCTATGAGGAAGTAACAGAGTTAAGGGAAATGCTTCGATTTGTTGGGCGTAATCTCTTGTGATCCTTCTTAATTGGTTCAATTCCTCGTGAGGAAGAGCATAAGGTATATCAGGGAATAGGTTTTATTCCTCATGCTAGGGTGAGTTACTCATTTCAGGAGTACTCTGTGTGTGTGGGTTGTCCTAGGAATGACTAGTTATGCATGTGGGATGTTTTCAAAATATAGGTTGTCTGAAATATTATGTTAAATATATTGTCATCCATTCATTCTTCAAGCCCTCCTTCTAGTGCCAATTCTGTTGAGGGGTCCTAAATACCTTTAACTCAACAGTAGGAACCAAACCCACCACTGAGGCCCAATTAGAATCTACAGTGTTTAATCGTGGAATGGTTCTCCAGATCTTGCAATCTGGCCAAATAATCGATGGGATTTACATTTTATAGTGAAATCTTCTCCTTCAGTTTGAACGTTCTCTTTTTTTATTTTCTCTTATAGGTGGGAACGATATAAGATAAAATCCAGTATAAACCAACTGGGTAACAAGGTGGGAAAACTTAACTACTAGAAAAGGATGATCTTGGGATAGCCCTTCACTCTATCATGCAGACAATGATTCTCTACCACGGGCCCAATACTAATACATTAACCTGTTGGTGTTCCAATTATTGACCGAGATACAATTTCTCAGAAGAAAACATACTTGCAATAAACGATGGAAAGAAAAATAGTTTCGTTAACTTTAATCATCAATCACATATTAACACAACGATTTACTTTTCATCATTATAGAAAAGAACTATAAAAAGCATTGAATTAGATATCTTATCAACATATTTAGAATATCTTACTCATTACAACATCCATTCGTGAGATGAAATCAGAAACAATTCTTCTTCAGATCCAATCATACACACTTTTGATGAAAATCACAAACTTGTCTCTAGTCCTAAACAAGACTTCTCAATTAAGGCTCCTCCAAAATAGTTCTTTACAAATCCAAAAAATGAAGGTCTTTCAAACAACTATGGACCCTTTGCTAACAGGTCGATCCTCCTATTTATAACATACTATTAACTAAAAAATATTATTAAAGTGTAGCTAATTAAAACAAAACTTGCCACATGGCGATTTCTTCTATCCGTCTTCAAAGAGTCATCAAATGATCTCACTTGAGTGGATGACTCTTCTCATACTCCGACCACTTGATGAAGATATCCTCACATGTGTTAGCATATGGTAATATATGTTGTTCTATTGGGGCTGAAAGAATCTTTATTATCTCTACTACACATGCCCAATACTTGACTATTCTAGCACTTAACTATTGCAACATGGCTTGAGCTTTGATCGAGTGCTCCATGAATTGTTGCACATGTCCTGGCGCCATGTCTTCCACCTTTGATATTTCAGTAGCCCATGATGAGTCTTGTTCAGCATGTGTTTTGACTATGTCACGCAAGTCGACAAAGTCATCGGGTGTGCTGAATTCGGGGAGTCTGATGTCTGTCATTTCTTGGTTGATTCTGGTCAAACACTTCTCGCACTCAACCCATTTCTCTTGGATTTCCTGATGAGGTTCCTGAGCCATGTTTACCCAATATTTGATCGATTTCCTTATGCAGTCGATGTTAATTTCCCTTAGCACCCATATGCCATGCTCTTTGACATCCCGACCCTGTTGCACCACACAAATATAGTCGATCCTTTCCATGGCTTGGTGTGATTTCTCGTACCACCTCTCCATATCCTTGCACGTCACCAGTTGTTGGATTACTGAGAGGGGGAGGTGAATCAATAATAGATCAATTTAGTCCCTTTTAACCATATAATCCAAGTGCTATATCAATGAAGCATTATTATCCAATAATTGCAGAGTAAATAAGCAATGAACAAATGAACAATCATACACATACACAGTACACCAGTGTTTT
>SNQJ01S0114131.1:45529-70866 GCA_010110895.2 Picea sitchensis | reverse complement strand
TTTAGGATTCTTAGATTGGCTAACGGAGCCATTAAACCCGTCAGAACGAGTTACCCCAAACGGCTTGGGTTATTTAGACAACCCCGGACCGGACTCGCTCTTCCAGTTGACGGATGGTCAATTTCGCCCGTCAACACTAACCTACTAAAGAAAAATACAAGTAAGAAAAGACAACTATCTATCCTACTAAAGCAAAGGGACAAGTAAGGAAAGACTTCTCATTGAACAACTAGCTAACCTAAGAGGCAAGTGGACTAAATGCTTGATGCAAAACTATTTCTAATGCATGAGATGAAATCCATTTTATTGAAAGCAAAAAGGACTACCAACTAAATGCCTAATTTAAAATAAACAAAACTGCTCTTAAATCTATGGAAGCAAAAGACTAACTACCCTATAACAACAATAAAACTATATTCTAACCTATGAAAGCAAGAAACTATCTTTTCTGATGTACAAAAGCAAGAAACTATATTTAATATATGAAACCTTCAAATGTAATGTTGGTGGTTGTGTGAATGCCTTCGGTGGTGACAGATGATATCTCGATGACAGTTGACAATAAAGGACAATTCCAACGGTATAAACTCAACACTAATCTTAATGGAAAAATGAAAGGTATGTATTAAAGAATTCAACGAAAATTTAGCCATGACAAAAGTAATGTTAAATACCCTGCATATTCATGTATAAACCATTAACATCATAATGAGATCATCATTATCTAACTAAGGAATTTAATTGAATTTTAATCTATGAAAGGAAATTGCGTAAAGGAAAACTATGCTATGTCTATTCTAATCATTCAAGCTATGAGGAATTAAAAACATATATTAAACTATGATATGAAGAAGTAAATTGACAATTACATTAACCAATAACGAAGCAAATGAAATCTATCTAAAACTGAAGTAAGCAAACTATAACTAAGAATGGGAATTAAATCTATCCATCCATCAACATCCTTGTCAAAGAAACCCAAGTTGAAAATCTGTTCTATCTAATTAAAAATTTGTTTTAAACTAGACTATAAAATCATAAAAGAAAGTATGATCTAACATCTAACTACACACGGGGTTAGTGTAGAAACTTGCAATTTTGTTCCTAATCTACAAAACTAATACATGCTAACACATATCATCATCTAACCTACAAAATAAAAGCAAGACAATTAAGCTACAACAAATTAATCAATTAGATAAAAAACACACATGTACAGGAAATAAGAAAGAGTAGTTAAATTAAGAAATTGCATAAAAAACATAAATACAATCACCAGACTGCTGGTGGGCCCCCCAACAAGTCGTGTCTACCTTCTACAAGCACACCACAAACTTTAACAAGCTGAATTCACCATGAAAATATGAAAATGTAGTTCTGGCACAATTATGGCAATGCGAAATGTCAAAACAGAGTAAAAACACGTTTCTGGCAATTCTAATGCTTATGCTACTTGGTTAACAATCTAGTGACCATCCTATCGGTATTTATAAGCTTACAACCTAGGTGGTCGACCACAGGAGGGTCTAACCACCTCTAAATTCGACAAATTACAATAAATGCGACCATAACTAACAAAAGGGAGAAATGCAATAATCGTCCTCTTTGGAAAAATGAAATCGAGTTGTCTTGAACTTAGTAGCTGTAGGGGGCGATGATAAAAAAAACCCACATGCTCAATTTGTCCATCACTGGCCGCCAATACCATAACCGCCAACTTGTCTTGCATTTTTGTGCAATACTGGGTGCTGGAACGAGTGCTGGATTGGGTACCGGAACGAGTGCTGGAATGAGTGCCGGATCAAGTGTTGGAACTGGAAACATGGTGCGTTTTTCCTTGTAACAACAGAAAAACATGAATTAACTCTTGGAAATCATAGAACATGATGAATTAAACTTGATTTAGTCATTAAACATGAATTACACATACCTTATGGTGATTATACCATTTTATCATAAAATTCTTCAAAAAGCTCCTTTGAAAGATGAAAAACACATATGTACATATGGAAAAAAGTGTATAATAATGCCATGAAAATGATCATATATCAGGTCCAACAGAGACTGATCTCAAAAACTCCACCACTATTGTATCTGCTAGAATACGAACCTTCTTGGACCTGGAAAATTTCTCCTCTTCATATTCATTCTTGAAGACCAATTGAAACTGATCAATAACTCAGTTTCTCCCTGGTTAGTCCCTTTGTTAACATGTTTGTAGGATTCTGGCTAGTGTGTATCTTTTCCATCTTCAAATGTCCATCTTCCAAGATAGATTGTATGAAATGGTACCTAATATGTATATGCTTAGTCTTTGAATTGAAGGCTGAGTTCTTTGAATGATGAATGCCACTCTCACTATCACATTATAACCTATTATTCTCTTGCTTATTTTCTAATTCCTCCATAAACCTATGTAACCAAATCATCTCTTTACTATCCTCTATAGCAACAACATACTCTGCCTCTTTTGTTGAAAGTGCAATAACCTTTTCGAGTTTCAAAATCCAACTTAATGTTGTCCCACCTACAGTAAAAATATTCCCTGTGGTGCTCCTTTTTCTATGTTTATCACCCACCATATCTTAATCAACATATCCCTGTAGAACAATGTCCTCTCAAATACCTGAGAATCCACTTTACTGCCTCCCAATTTTCTTTACCTGGATTATTCATATACCTTCTCAAAAATCCCACTGCATGTGCAATATCTCGTCTTGTGCAAAC
Source organism: Picea sitchensis (assembly GCA_010110895.2). NCBI lineage: Eukaryota > Viridiplantae > Streptophyta > Pinopsida > Pinales > Pinaceae > Picea > Picea sitchensis. Next base: position 68,139 of record SNQJ01S0114131.1, on the reverse strand, counting down.
CATTGCATACATCAAGTTTCCAACTACTGATGAATAAGGGACCCTGGACATGTATTCTATTTCCTCCTATGTCTTGGGACATATTTCCTTAGTTAATTTGAAATGGCTAGACAAAGGTGTACTAACTATTTTTTCATTCTACATTCTAAACTTCTCCAACACCTTCTCTATGTACTCACCTTGAGACAATGTCAATTTGCGATTTTTCCTGTCTCTTGTTATTCTCATACCAAGGATTTTCTTTGCAACACCCAANCACCCAAATCCTTCATCACAAATGAATTAGCTAATTTCTTCTTGAGCACATTTATATCTTGCATATTAGACCCTTCAACAAGCATGTCATATACATACAATATAAAGATAATATAGCTTCCATTTTCTATCTTTTTAAAATAAACACAATGATCATAATGACATCTACTATAACCTTGTTTTGTCATAAACCTATCAAACTTCAAAGATCACTGCCTTGGAGCTTGATTTAGGCCATACAAGCTCTTCTTCAACCTTCATACCAAATTCTCCTTTCCTTTGACCTCATACCACTGTGGTTGCTGCATATAAATATCTTCCTCCAAATTCCCATGGAGAAAAGTTGTTTTTACATCTAAATGTTCAAGATGCAAATCTTCTACTGCCATAAGACTTAAAATAGTCCTAATTAAAGTCATTTTAACAACAGGAGAAAATATTTCATCAAAATCTATACCTTTCTTTTGTGCAAACCCCTTTACAACAAGTCTAGACTTGTACCACTTTTTTCCTCCATCTTCTTCCTTCAACATGTAAACCCAATTATTCTGCAATGCTCTTTTTCCTGCAGGAAACTGAACCAAGTCCCAAGTATGTTTTTTTACCAAGGAATCCATTTCCTCTTTCATGCCTTGCTCCCACTTCTTTTTGGTGTCTACCTACATTTCCTCTTCATAACATTCTGGTTCACCATAATCAATCAACAATAAATAATACATTGAACGAGAGTATCGTTCATGGGGTATACTTAAACTGGTAGATATTCTAACAAAACTTGCAAGAGTTTGAGGTACATGCTGATCCTATTGTTGTACATTATGATTTTCTGGTACCTTTGGAATTTATTTTTCAGTGATCTCATTAAGCACTGTGTATTCTGGTTTTTCGTTTTCCCGTTTCTTTCCTTGCAACTGATCTTTGTACATGACCTTGCTTTTGAATATGAAATCTATACTCCTAACAATTTTTTTATTTTCATAATCCCATAAGAAACAACCAAAATCATTAACACCGTATCCAATAAAGGTACACTTCTTGTATTTTTCCTCAAGCTTTGTTCTATTTTCTTTATCAATATGAACAAATGATTCACAACCGAAAGTCTTCAAAAAATAATAGTTTACCTTTTTTCCTGTCCATGCCTCCTCTACAATTCTACTATCCAAAGAGATTTAAGGTCCTCTATTTATTAAGTAAACAATAATATCTACAACATCTGCCCAGAACTGTAAGGGAAAACCAACATGCAATCTCATGCTCCTTGCATGCTCCATGATTGTCCTATTCATCATTTCTGACACACCATTTTCTTGTGGTGTTCTTGGAACTGTATCCTCTCTACAAATCCCATGGTATGAACAATAATAATCAAACTCCTTGCTACAATATTCACCTCCATTGTATGATCTGAGACACTTCAACCTTTTTCCTGTCTCATTCTCAACCAAATATTTTTGTCGAATGCAATAAATACAAGTTTTTCTAGTTGCATCATCAATAAAATTAACATAATAATGAGAGCCACCAAGAGATGATACCTGAGTTGGTCCCCATACATCTGTATGCACAAGCTCTAATCTTTCACTCTTCTTTTCTTTTCCGACTCTGATAAATTTGTCTCTCTTCTGTTTTCCATAAACACAATGCTCACAGAAATCCAAATCAATTTGTTTAAGATATTGACGCAAACCGCACCCCTTGCCTCGACAAAAGGCCTCTGCGCTGACCTCCTGGTCTTTAAGGATCGTTCAAAGTTCACCCCGAGACGGAGCCACTCCTTTAATTCCCCCGTGGAATCGTTATTCAAATTTGTCCCACAGGTCTTCTTTGACACCTTACATCCTTGTGGTCCAGTCTCTTCTCCGTTCACCACAGAAAGTCACAATCGGGTTTCGGGGTTTCCAAAATCCCGATGTCACAACCCTTTGGTTCCTGATTTCCCGATCTCCATTTTCCCGATATGCTCCCTTTGTGCTTTAGCCCCTCCTGGCTATGCCCTAGTCATGTGATCGGCCATTATATGACCACAGTCATACCTTTTATCGGGGTTCGGGTTTCAAATGTCGAAATGCACTAAACCTCTTATCCACGGAATCCCCGATTTCCCGATTGCCAAAATTCCGATGGCCACACCTCTCGTCGGAACTTTCCTCCTCCCGTTCACAAAGCCTAAACTCCGCGCAACTCCTGGTCAATCCAATTGCTGACGGCTATTTATGTGAAGATCTTACGGTCCACAATCTCCTGATCTTGAACTCCGGACGTAGCCGTAACCTCCTCGCTTCTCTAGCAGATCTGGCGGCTGACAGGATTTTGCTAATCCTCCCCATAGATTTCTGACCATTGATCTCTTCCCTTTGATGATTTCTCCAGATGATCTGAGTGTTCCTTCCCAACCTTATCTGCCACGGCGTGAACTTACGACACCTTTCTTAATACTTCCAGTCACAACTTCTCAGCGCTATCCTTAAATGGATTAAAAGGCCTTATCCCTCCTGAGCTTTCTCACAACTCTGAGGTTTAAAGAAGATTCTTGCGCACACTCCTTGCGGACAACCTTTAGATACTTTCAAATGTTTAATACTTCAACTTCTGCGCACACCTACCACAGAAGTCCTTCGATATGTTGCTCAAGTTCACAACCCTGAGATTTTGTCCTTGGCTTGCGCACTCCTTGCACGACACCTGGGCCGGCTGCACTCTGAGGAAATGAGAACAACCACTACCTCTCCTGAGCTTTCAGAGACAACCCTCTGAACTCCTTGTCGACGCACTCCTTCCAGACAATTCAACTGCACTCCTTGCAGGAATCTTGCTCAGACAAAGAAACAATTGAAGCTCATTCCTTCTTCCTTCTAGGCTTCAAACTTAGACCATGAAATCACATACACAGCATATAAAAGCAAATGTATAATAGGAAGCAAACATTCATGAGCATATCATTCAGCATCAATACACATAGAACAAACACAAACCATGAATCTGAATCAATCTCTTTCTATTAATCCATATATTTGTACATGGGTGTTCTTACACAGCTCCCTGCATGCTCTTTCTCTTCCTTCTCCGTGATAATGATACAATACACAATGAGGGTGTCTATATCCTGTTTCCCTCTTGTGCTCTAAAACTGTCTAATCTAGAATTAAATTCTATCTACCTGCATTAACTACTATAAATGCCTTCTACCTACTTAAGGACGAGAGCGAATTGCTCAAGGTCCGATTACATTATGCAAGTGAACCTCTTCTTAATGACTTCATTTAAGATTGCGCAACGATTTCAAAGTGATTTCAAAATTTTTTGGGCTGGTGCTTTCCAGCTGTCCTTTGGCTTCCACGCTGGATGTTGGTGATGCTCCTGCATCATACTCCCTCACTTGAAAACTTTCATGGGCTCCTGTCCATGAGCTCATGCATGGTCGGTCCATGCTTCTGTATCTCTGCTTCATTCTCCCAGCTGTCATCTTCAACTGGATGGTTCTTCCATTTGACCAGATACTCAAAGTATTTCTTTCGTCTGGTCTTCTTGCTTACTCTCTTATCGAGTATGATTTCTATTTGTGGCTTCTATGCAACTGGCATCTGCTTTTGCCACTGAAACTCTGACTGTTCATCACTTGCTCCTGCCCCCTCATCCTGGTATGGTTACAAATCTGAGACATTGAATATCGGAGAAATTATGATCCCATCAGGTAATTCAATCTCATAAGCATTTGCCCCAAATCTCCTCAAGACCCTACATGGCCCGATTTTCTTCATCTTCAGCTTATTATATGTTCCTCTCAGGAACCTTTCTTTCCTCAAATGTGCCAGAATCAAGTCACCAACCTCAAACTGAAGTTGTCTTCTGTGTTGATCTGCTCTATGCTTATACTCCTGACTTGAATTTTGCAATCGCTCCTTCACTCGGCTGTGAATTTCCTTCATCTCTTTTGCAAAATCTTCTGCACTAGCACTCCTAGTCGTAGTCTGTTATGAATCCCTTAATTCAGAAATTCCTCTCAGCTGCATGCCATAGACAACCTGAAATGGACTCTGCCCTGTACTTCTGTTAACCGAATCATTATAAGCAAATTCTGGTTTTGGTAATATGTGGTCCCACTGGCTATGGTGTTCTATCACTAGGCTTCTCAGCAAGTCTCCCAGACTTTTGTTCACCACCTCTGTATGTCCATCCGTCTGAGGATGATAAGCTGAACTAAACAATAAGTTAGTTCCCATCTTCTTCCATAAGGTCCTCCAGAAATTCCCTATGAACTTCATATCTCTATCCGAAACTATGCTCCTTGGAAAAACATGAAGTCAAATGACCTCTTTAAAAAATAGGTTCACGATGTGAGTCGCGTCACTGGTTTTATGACATGGAATGAAGTGTGCCATTTTGGAAAATCTGTCCACCACCACAAAGATTGAATCACAACCTCTTTGTGTTCTAGGAAACCCTAATATAAAATCCATGCTAACTACATCCCATGACCTTTCTGGTATGGGAAATGGTTGATAAAACCTCGCATTTTGCTTCCTTCCCTTCGAATGCTGGCAAATTTTGCATCTGTCCATGAATCTCTTGACATCCGCTCACATTCCCAGCCAAAAATATGATTCATTCAGCTTCGCGAATGTTTTGTCATGACCGAAATGTCCGGCTAGTCCTCCACTGTGTTTCTCCTTCAACAGGTTCTCCCTCATGGAGCATTTCGGAATACACAGTTGATTACCTCTAAACAATAATCCTTCTTGGATCATGTAATCCATCCATTGGCTTCTATCTCTGAGAATTGGATTCTCAACTGCTTCATATGCCTCTTTAAAATCCTGATCATTAGCGTACATGCTCCTGAGATCATCAAAACCCAATGTTTTGACTCAGAACTCCTGCAACAACAAACACTTCCTGCTCAAAGCATCAACAACTTTGTTAGCAGCACCCGAAATATGTTTAATCACAAACGTGAAATTCTACATAAACTCAACCCATTTGACATGTTTCTGATTCAACTTTTCCTATTGAGTCACAAACTGCAGTGCATGATTGTCACTGTATAAGACAAACTCTTTGGGAATTAAGTAATGTCTCCATTTCTTTAATGCCTGAATGATAGCATAAAACTCCTTGTCATAAGTAGAGTACTTCACTTTTTCTTCATTCAGCTTCTCACTGAAATACGCTATCGTCCTGTCTTCTTGACTTAAGACTGCCCCTACTGCAAATCCACTTGCTTCGCATTTCACTTGAAATGTCTTTTGGAAATCCGGCAACACAAGAATTGGTTGTTCCGTGATCTTCCTCTTCAAAAAATTAAAACTCTTCTTAGCCTCTTCTGTCCAGTGAAAAGATTTATGTCTTTTCTTCACTGTGTCCATCATCGTTGCACTAATTCCACTGAAATTCCTGATGAACTTTCGGTAGAAACTAGCCAATCCGTGAAAAATTTTCACCTCAAATGTGCTCTTCGGTGATGTCCAATTCTTGATCACTTCCACCTTATCCAGATCCATCCTCAACTCATTTGACGAAATAACAAATCCCAAGTAAATGAGCTCTGTCTTCATGAACGAGGACTTCTTCATGTTTATCAACAACTTCTCCTGCTGTAACTTTTGAATTACTGTAGCCAAATGATTCAAATGCTCCGCTACTGTTTTACTGAAAATCAATATGTCATCCAAATACACAATGACAAACTTCCCAATGAACTCCTTCAGCACTTCATTCATCAACCTCATGAAAGTACTTGGTGCATTTGTTAAGCCAAATGGCATAACAAGCCATTCATACAACCCTTCGTTGGTTTTGAAGGTTGTTTTCCATTCATCACCTTCCCTCATATGAATCTGGTGATATCCACTTTTCAGATCAATCTTCGAAATTTTTTTTGCTCCACTTAAACAGTCCATCAGATCATCCATCCTTGGTAATGGAAATCTATACCTGATGGTTATCTTGTTAATTTCTCTTGAATCGGTACACATCCTCTAGCCTCTGTCTTTCTTCGGATTGAGTACTATTGGACCATCACATGGACTCAATATTTCTCTGACCAAACCTTTGTCCAATAACTCCTGGAATTGTCTTTTGACCTCTTCATTCTCTTGCGGCGTCAACCCGTACGCGACTTTATTTGGAAAACTAGATCCTGGTATGAGATCAATATGATGACTCACACTTCTGATCAGTGGCAATGAACGAGGTAATTCGTCTACTACTATGTCAGCGAACTCTCGTAGCAGTTCCTGAATTTCTTATGGTAAATCATCCACTCTTGTGTTGGTCAAAACAATCTTTGGTTTTCTGACCACAAAGAACTGTGGATCTTCCTTATTCTTCACCTCTATAAGAAGTTCCTTCCCACTCATGAGAAGTACTGTGTTTCTCACTTCCAGCTTCACCTCCTTATCTTTGATTGGAAGCAACATGTGTGTCCTCCCATTCTTCTCTAGGGTGTATGTATTCATTCTCCCATCATGAATCACATTTATGTCATATTGCCATGGTCTACCCAACAATAGATGACAAATATCCATAGGAATAACATCACATAATATCTTATCATTATATCCTCTTATCTTAAATTCAACTAAACATTGTTTAGTGACATCTACCTAATGTCCCTTTTGTAACAATGAAACCTTATATGGACTTGGATGTTCAATCGTCTCCAGCTCCAGCTTCTCTACCATCTCCGTAGAAACGATATTGTTTGTGCTTCCACTGTCCACAATGACCTTGCATACCCTGTCCTTGGTTTTGCAAGCAGTACTAAAACGTCTGGTCCTTTGGACTGAACTCTCCACCTCCTTCTCGGGTGTTAAAAGGACTTTTTGCATCATCAACAATCTTTCTCCTTCAACGTCTTCTGCTTCAACATCCCGCCTCTGTGCCTCGACGATGTGAGCTTCTCCAATCTCCTTATTTTTATATGGACACTCATAAGACTTGTGCCCAATATTTCCAAATGTGAAACATGCAATTACTCCACCTCTTCCTCTTCCTCTACCTCTAGTACAAGGAAAACTATTACTGTCAGCGTAATATCCTCTCTGATCAGTATGCTTCCCTCTCTGTTCAGCATATTTCCCTCACTGTGAGCTTCCACCTCTCTCAGTTCGAGTCTGAGGTTTCTTCCAGTCTTCCTTGGGTTTCTGATATTTATCCCAGGCAACTGATTTGCCTCTGGGTTGACTTCTGCCTCGGCTCCTCTGACTTTTCTTTTGGCTCATCTTCTCTTCCGCTTTTAGAGCCATCTGATAAGCATCTTCCACCATTCGGATGGTCAACATACTCATCTCATCCTGAATTTCATATCTCAGGCCATTCATATACCTGGCTACTTTTTCATCATTGCTTTCACGATGACCTGCCCTGATATTCAACCTGTAAAATTCTTTAGTATATTCCTTCACTGACATCAGCTTCTGTCTCAGGTTCTGCATTCTCCTAAACAGAGAAATCTAGTAATCTCTGGGGATGAATTTTGCTTTCATCTTTGTAATCATCCTGTCCTAGCTCTTAATTTTCTGCTTGCCTTGGCAATGCCTATCCGCTTGTAGTTCATCCCACCAAAATGCTGCATGTCCTTTTAATATAATGAAAGCATGCTTGACCTTATTGTCCTCTTCGACATATTCATAGTCAAAGTAGGTGTCTAGAGCTCTAATCCAGTCTAGAATTTCTTCAGCATCCAGGTTTCCTTCATAAACTGGAATGTCCATCTTCGCCTTTGCACCCATTCTTGCAACAGATTTAAGAAAGTGTTTGTTTGCTCGATCTTCTGCTGTGACTTCTTCTTCTCCTTGTCCGACATCATCTTCATTTTGGAACTCACTAATATCTCCTACATTAGCTGTGCGCTTTTGTATTATCTCCATGTCCACAAGTCTGGCGCGTATGTTATGCATATCTCTTTCTATTTCTAGATTCTGCACCTGTCTACCCCTTCCTCTGGATGTCTCAGTCTCCTCCTCTGGATCGGGTGATTGTTTATCTCTTCTCCTTGGCGGCATGGTGAATCTTCCCTTTCCCTGCTACAGAAAGCAAAGAAGCTTTTCTAGAGCTCTGATACCAAACTGACGCAAACCGCACCCCTTGGCTCAGCAAAAGGCCTCTACACTGACCTCCCGGTCTTTAAGGATCGTTCAAAGTTCACCCTGAGCCAAAGCGACTCCTTTAATCCCCCCCTGGAATCATTATTCAAATTTGTCCCACATGTCTTCTTTGGCACCTTACAGCCTTGTGGTTCGGTCTCTTCTCCGTTCACCACATAACGTCACAATCGGGTTTCAGGGTTTCCAAAATCTTGATGTCACAACCCTTTGGTTCCCGATTTACCAATCTCCATTTTCCCGATATGCTCCCTTTGTGCTTTAGCCCCTCCTGGATACGCCCTAGTCACATGACCGGCCTTTATATGACCGCAATCATACCTTTTATCGGTGTTTGTGGTTTCGAATGTCGAAATGCACTAAACCTCTTGTCCACAGAATCCCTGATTTCTCAATTGCTAAAATTCCGATGGCCATGACTCTTGTCGAAACTTTCCTCCTCCCGTTCACGAAGCTTAAACTCCGCGCAACTCCTGGTCAATCCAATGGCTTACGGGTATTTATGTGAAGATCCTATGGTCCACAATCTCCTGAGCTTGAACTCTGGACGCATCCATAACCTCCTCGCTTCTCTGGAAGATCTAGCGGCTGGCGGGATTTCGCTAATCCTCCCCACAGATTTTTGACCGTTGATCTCTTCCCTTTGGTGATTTCTCCAGATGATCTGAGTGTTCCTTCCCAACCTTATCCACCATGCTGCGAACTTACGACACCTTTCTTAATACTTCCAGTCGCAACTTCTCAGCACTGTCCTTAAATGGATTAAAAGGCCTTATCCCTCCTGAGATTTCTCACAACTCTGAGGTTTAAAGAATATTCTTGCGTGCACTCCTTGCAGACAACCTTCAGATACTTTCAAATGTTGAATACTTCAACTTCTATGCACACCTGCCGCAGAATTCCTTCGATATGTTGCTCAGGTTCACAACCCTGAGATTCTATCCTTGGCATGCGCACTCCTTGCATGACACCTGTGCTGGCTGCACTCTGAGGAAATGAGAACAACCGCTACCTCTCCTGAGATTTCAGAGACAACCCTCTGAACTCCTTGTCGACGCACTCCTTGCGGACAATTCAACTACACTCCTTGAAGGAATCTTGCTCAGAGAGAGAAACAATTGAAGCTCATTCCTTCTTCCTTCCAGGCTTCAAAATCAAACCATGGAATCACATACACAACATATAAAAGCAAATGTATAACATGAAACAAACTTTCATGAGCATATCATTCAACATCAATACACAGAGAACAAACACAAACCATGAATCTGAATCAATCTCTTTCTATTAATCCAAATATCTGTACATGGGTGTTCTTACACAGCTCCCTGCATGCTCTTTCTCTTCCTTCTCCCTGATAATGATACAATACACAATGAGGGTGTCTATATCCCGTTTCCCTCTTACGCTCTAAAACTGTCTAATCTAGAATTAAATTCTATCTACCTGCATTAACTACTATAAATGCCTTCTACCTACTTAAGGACGAGAGTGAATTTCTCAAGGTCCGATTACATTATGCAAGTGCGCCTCTTCTTAATGACTTCATTTAAGATTGCGCAACGATTTCAAGGTGATTTCAAAAAAATTTGGGCTGGCGCTTTCCAGCTGTCCTTTGGCTTCCACGTTGGCTCGCTTGATGTTGGCGATGCTCCTGCATCAGATATGACAATAAATTTCTTTTATGAAGTATCTGCATCCCCTTCTCACTCTTGTGTCCAAGCCTATGCTGCCACAATGTTGTATCCACTCCTGTAGAAGATAACGAGATAAAAGAGTCAGTATTACCAGTACATAAATACAATGTACCTACCTTCTCTCATTTTTCTATCATCAATGATCCTTTAGTAACCTTCTACACTTTATCTATAAATATGGATATACAACCTTAAATTTCCAAGTACCCTGTTGAAATTATATTTTTCCTTAGATATGGAACATGTCTTACCTTTTTCAACAACCATTGGTTTCCATTGCTTTGCTTTATTTTTTCTTTTCCCATTCCAACAATTTAGCATGGTGCATCATCACCCAAATGAACCTGTCCAAAATCACCTTGAACATAATCTAGAAAATGTTTCCTATGGTGTGTGGCATGAAATGAATCCCTTGAATCTACTACCCAATACTCAAAAATATTATCTACAAAAAGAATCAAAACATCTTGTAACACATCACCTATTACATTTGCTTCCTGATTTTTCTCCTACTGTCCATCTCTTTGTTTCTTTGGATCTCTGCAGTCTTTCTTCATATCTCCTTTCTTCCCACAATTACAACACTCTATCTATCCAAATATGGATTTGGATCTTCCCTTCGTAGAATTCCCACGGTTCCCTGAGCCCTTTCCTCTATCCTTTTGTATTCCTATGTTCTCCATGTTTAACACATTACCTGATGTCTCACCTGTTCTTTTCTGTCACATTTCCTCACTAAGGATAGCACCAACAACATCATCAAATTTTAAAGTGTTTGAACCAAAGACATAGTTACTTACAACCTTGACCAAGCCATTCCATCTTTCTGCAAATGAGCACAAGATTATAAGAGCCCTAACCTCATCATCAAAGTCCAACTTTACAGAACTTAGTTGATTAGTAACCGTATTAAATTCATTTAAATGATCTGCAACAAACCCACCTTATGACATCTTCATATTAAATAATCTCTTCATTAGAAAAAGCTTATTGGACATCGAGGGTTTTTCATATAGTTTAGCTAATGCATCTGTTGTGCTGCTTATATGTTTAGTATAATGCACTCATTAATTATCAATTTAGGATTTGTAATCAACAGAGTTACAAGACACCAGTAAGAAAGGTAATTCTAATGTCATGAGTATACAACTATTCTATATTATGTATGATGGAAACAAAACAAACTAGCAAACTGAAACACACTTTGGTTGTCTTTCATAGAGAGGCTATCTACTCCATTATGGCACATGCAAGTATGATGTGGATTTATTTTGACAGATCAACTCTACTATCTAACCCAAAAACCTAACTATGCAATCACACTTCTAAAAGGGAAATCATGCATCAATCATCAAGACATAGCATGGGTAGTTCAACAGTCAATATACTGAGTATGCTGTGGTTCACAATGTGTTGTTGTGAACTTCACTAGTTCTCCTTCAAATATGTCTGACTACTACTTCCAACATTCATGTCCATGAGACACAATAAAATTCATAAAAATAGAAACAGAGCATATGCAAAACAAAGTAAGTAAAGATCTCTGAGCAATCATATAATCGAAATCCTAGTCTAAACTATACTGCTATCATCTGAAAGAATTAAAGCTTCAACTAATCTAACATTTACACTATTTAAATCAAATGCTAATACTAATCTACGAAGATGCTAAACTTTTTTGGGTGGTGGGCCCTTGCCGCTTCAACAGGTCAATGAATGGAGTCTACAGTAAGCTTGCTTTCAACCCACACATTACTCTTACTCAAACTTCAAAACATAGAATCAAACTATGCTAACAACTCAACTCACATTCAATCATAGACAATCAAAACATGGAGATAAATGACGTCCTTCTATTAATATTCACCCAAAATATGTTCTACAATATGTAACGCTGCTTCACATGCTGTGTTATGCTAACTCTCCACTACCTCCACCATCCTTGCCATGACTATTTAAACAGTCTTAGTCATGAAACACAAGAAGGTGAAATCTTTTGCAAATCAGTCAATTGTCAAATTTAATTATTCGGTTACATATTTTAAGCTTCATCCTCATGACATGAAGTGCATGAGGATGAAGCAATAACAAACTATCTTAACATAGCCTTGCTAAAACATTTATGATTCAATAAACATCCAACAATTGTCTTGGGCATGATCTGGAGCTAAACTTGGTACATTCGGCTTCCTGTACTGGTACCGGATGGTGACAGGTAGATGGTACCGGATCCGAACAATGCAAAAATGGTTGGTACCGGATCACGATAGTCTATGACCATTGGTACTAGATCGCGGCAGGCAAGATTCGGTACCGGATATGAATAGAAGGTGCGCTTGGTACCAGATTCAGACAGTGGCAATCTGGCGCACAAGTACCGGATAACTGAGCTGGTACAGGAAGGCTAGACTTATCTAGAAGGGAAAAGGTTATACATGGAAAATTGAAGCATTAGTACATGAAACGTTTAATCTCCTAGCTCAATAAACCACAAAAATGTATGAATTAATTATACTTTACCTTACGACCTTATCAATGGATAATGGTAGTGTTCTTTGTCATTTATCCAAGCTTAGGTAATCCAAAAAAATATATATGAGAAGTATAATAGGATAGTGGGGATGTCAATTTAGAGGCTCAACATTCCCCCATGCCAAAACCATTTCATGTCCTCATGCAACTAAAAACAAACCCAAAATTTTTCAAAACTTGAGACTGCATTCTTTACTTCTATGGATCAATGATGTTGATGGTTGAGGCTTCTTCTTTGAGATCCCTTTTTATGAACCTAATGTATTGTAGGAGTCGTAGTACCTTATTAAGATTATTAGAAGTCTCTTCATGGTCATGTTGAAGTTTCTAGCTGGTTTCTTTCAATTGCTCGTTTTCCTCTTTGATATACCTGTCCAATAGTTGGTATTCCTTCACTTCTTGTTTGAGTTCCTGATTTTGTTTTTGCAGTTCCCCAATCTTTTTCTTCATCTTTTCTTTTGTTAAGGTCCTTGTTGACTCCATTATTACTGGCTAGATGTATTCTCTTTCCTCCACTTCCTCCCTCATCCCACATAAAGTAATAGTGGCTTGTTCCTCGGTCAAACTAGGGATGTCATCCTGGACTGATAAGTCTTCAGAAGGGGAGGTAAGATCGATTGAATCTTCCTATGTATGAGGACTGACAACTGCCTTTCCTTTCTTTTCCATGCTCCTTGTGGTTCTTTTATAGTGAGGTATTGGATTAGGGGTTCTCACAAGATTCCTTTTCTTCTTTTTTATTTGTGGAATGGTTACAGGGGATTGTTCTACAGACTGTTCACTTTTATTTTCTAAGCTATTCTTCCATTTCCTTACAGTTTTTGTCTTATGGCCCTTCTCCTCAAGTGCTATTGTTGAAGTCTCCTCTACTAATTTGGTTTTACCTTTTGATTCTTGACATTTAAAAGTCTTATTAACTGTGGAAGAGTGCCTTGCTTGTTTACTAGATTTTTCGTGTTGGCTCACTGTTATGGATGATGATGGAGTTGCCTTATCTTTCTTTCCCTTTTTCTTTTGAGGTTCCTTATTTTTCTTTGGAGCACGCTGGGCTTCCTCCACAGTTTTTTTTTTCTGTGGGAAGGTGTTGAGTGATAAGGATTTTCCAACTAATCTTTTTCTTCCTAATTTCATGTAAAACTAACATCGTAATAAGACCTTGATGGTAAATGCTAGTCTTCTCAGTTTTGGATAGGGATTTGACACCTCTTACCATTTTTTTCAAACTCATCCATAAAAAATATGGGAAATCAATTTCAGGGCCTCCTTCAAAGTGTAATAGAAGCCTAAGATGATATATGAAGGTCATAGCATACCTTCCCTCACAAGTGAGGAATCATTGAAGACTAGCAATCATTGGATGATACTCTTCCTTGATATAGTTCCTAGGGATCCCCTTTTTCCAATCAGGGTGCTGATGGTCTTCTTTCAAAAATCATTGACACATTTCCTTGTTAATTCCTACCCCTTTGAAATACTTGGCTCCTCTATTAGGTAATCCCGTGACCTCCCTTAATGTTGCTTCATTGATTGTTAGCTACAGATTGCCTATATGCGCAATCTCTCCATCGTAACCCTAAATAAATTCGTGACATATCTTCTCGTGCCAGCCTGTGAATTTCTCCAAAAATGGCATCCATCCTGAGCTAGCATACTTCTCTCGACACAATTGGAACTCCTCGGTCTCTTTATAAATTTGGAAGACTGGTTCATGTCTACTTACAACCATCATTATAAATTGTGAGAAAAGAATCGGGCTGTAGCACAAGGATTTAGTCAGCTGATGAGGGTAAGGGTTTGGTATCGGAGATCGCAGAGAGGAGTAGGCTCAGAACTGGAGAAAGGTAACGATAGGGGAAATGTGGTGATGGCGTCGATAATACGAATGGTAAGTTTAAGTAAGGATGCCACAAGGAAAATTTAAGACCAGATGAGGCTTATCTGGATAGCTTTGCCACCCAGATAAGCCATTTAATTTCTACCTGTTAGTGTAATGATGAGGACAAGACGTTGGGTGTCAAAGCATCATTTTGGGATAGGTGATTGGACTTCTGAGTGGTGAATTTGATGTTGGATCATGGCTCATGAAACAATATAAGTTCGTGATTTTCTTCAGGATGAAGTACATTCGTGGCCTATCATTACTAGACATGCTTCATATTCATGGTTTGATGTGATTTTTCCCTCAACCATTTTCGAGCACTTATAAGAGGATTGATTAAGTTTAGGCATATGGGTATGAGGGATAGGTGCATGGTTTTAATACTAAGGTCATAGGATCTAGTATATATTTTCATACCTATTGTAGTTTTATGAGAAGAGGAAAATAAATACCATGTTACCTTTGCTTTTACCTTTGTATGATCAATACCCATAGCATGTGCGATTGCTTGTAGATTGTTAGAATTCATCTTTTTAGGCTGGAGTTTTTTGGAAGCTTGGTACTGGAATTTCCTCTACTTCTTTATTCTATTCTTATCTTCTTTTCTGTTTGGTTCTGCAGGTTTGTAGGTTGATCATGCTGGTTTCCGAAGGTGAGATGTGAGTCTGAAAAGGAGTTCTAAAGGGGATCTTTGACCTTCCCCCATGCCAAGGATGTTTCATATCCTTATGCAAGAAGATTCAACACTCTGTATCATAATGGAGAAAAGATGATAAGAGAAAAAGAAACCAAATCAAATTCCAGAAGTACATTTTATCACCTAGCATATGATAAAATGCCTAAAAATTGAAATTGCCTTTCTTTTGATGACTTGTTGACAAAGGTAGCATTCAGTAGTGAAAACAGGGAAGTTTTTATATGTTTTCCAGAAGAACAGATCCAACCTAACTTGCTTAAGAGATTTACTATCATTATATGTTATAGATAAATTTCACAGTATAAGTAGATTAGACTCCCTAGTTAGGGCTCCACTCTTAAGAAGTTTCCTTCTTAGGTAATGTAGGCTTTAGATGCCATACTGGTAAGTTGAGTTAGGGTAATTCTCAAATGGAAATTTGCTTGTAGTAATTATGTTGCTTGTTAATCTGGAGTTTGTATCTCATAAATGTCAACATTGACCTTTGCTTATAGTGTTCATTTTTTTTAGATGACAAAAGTGAATTTTTCAATCAAACGAGTATAGATGAGACATTTCTCAACCAGAACCCACTGCCGACAAGCCTATTCAGTACTTCGGTGGGGTAGTTATGATAATTAGTGAGAGATACCTTCCCCAGGTAGAATTCCCCATTGCCAATAGGCCTATTCAGTACCTTGATGGGTTTGGCTAGTCATACCACAAACCGGTACCCGCTGCCAGCAGACATGTTCAGTATCCCGACGGGTTAGTCTCCTAAACCCTTTTTCCATCAAAGGCTTCTTGTCCATAGTCACCTATTTTGGTTTTTATTAAAGAGTTATTTGTACGGTGGCAGGGGAGGCTCGTCTGAAAACCTTTTTACAGGCTGGGATGGTATTGGGTTGGAAGGTATATTCTCTTCTTTGAATGTCTTTTAAAGATTTGTCTGAAGGAAAAATAAACTTTTTATGCACATTATTTCTTTAGAGTGATACAGATGTATACTTTTGTCCGATTTTGTCCATAAGAGAATGACCTAAAGTTTTCTTAGGGTACTGATACATCCTCTTCCATAAAAATTTTCCTAGTGTGCCCATGATAGAGAGTGTTCATATACTTATATGTTACTCTTTAGTTAAGATAATCCAATGAATACTATTGAAGTATAGTTAGGGTGAGATAGTTACTTGTAGGCTAATATATTTTTTGGTCCCTTTAATCATGATGAAATGCTGGATAAAGGAAACTTCTAGCCTTTGAAGCAGATTATGGTTCTTTGAACAATCATAGGTAAAGATTGTGTCTTTTTTTTGTCAAGCAACATAACCAAAATAAATTAAAATACTTCCTTATAGCTAGAAACAAAACCAAAATAAATTAAAGATACTTCCCTCTAGCTAGAAACAGAACCAAAATAAATTAAAGATACTTCCCTTTAGTCAGCAACAGAACCAAAAGAAATTATTGCTTCACAAGGGCTACCATTTGATGTTGCATTCTACTTCTTGGTTCCAGCTTAAGTGGTTGTTGCATGGCTTCATACTTCATATTAATTGACATAAGATTTTGAAATATGCATGGCATTCCTTGTCAATTAGGTAATGTGTCTTGATAGTACCATATAAGGACAAACTTATGGTACCGGACTAGCACAGGACTACTGGTACTGGACCAAAACAAGATTTCTGGTACCGAAGCAGTATTGTTGGTATAGGATTAGAAAAAAGTATTGTTGATTCCTACAAACTAATGTTTAGCATGTTCGTGAAGGATCAAATAAATTATAGAAATCTACTTACAAAAAAAAAAAACTTGCGAAAGTAAAACAAAAGGAGGTAAGAATCCCTTATTACCTTCAGCTTATTAACAAAACTCAATCCACACCTTATGTACAAAAGTTTCTAATAAACCAATCAATGTGGATCAGTAGGAAGGTCTCCTTCCTTACTGATCACCTGCATATATGAATTCTGTAGTATACGAGTCAAACATTCCTCTTTTCACAGGGGTTTGTTATAAATTCTCAACTAGTGACCATTCACAAGTAGTGGTGTCTGTTGTTCGTCAATTGTTTTTATCTTGATTGAACCATTATCATAGACAATGTCAATTTCATAAGGTCCCATCCAACAAGTAGTTAACTTACCTTTGAAGTTCTTGAATCTGCTGTCATACAACATAGCCCAATCTCCTTGTTGAAATGTTTTTCTTTTTGAGATACTTGTCATGCTATTTTGTTCTCTACTCTTGAATGAGGGTGGTTATTTGAAGTGCTTCCTGCCTGATTTCGTCCAACTCATTAAGTTGCAAGAGTCTTTTTTGCTGGGCTTCATCCAAGTTCATGCCAACTTGTACTGCAGTCCTGAAGGTTTTGATCTGGAGTTCTATGGGAAGAAGCACCTACTACCCATACACCAACTTGTAGGGTGTATGTCCTGTTGTATTCCTCTAGGTGATTCTATAAGACCATAAGGCTTCTAGTAATCTGTCATCCCAATCCTTGTGGTGTAGCTATACTGTTTTGGTAAGAATGGACTCAATAACTTTGTTGGTAGATTCTACTTGTCCATTTTCCTTTGGATGGTAGGGTGTAGATTTCCTGTGTTTGATTTGGTACTGTTCTGTAACATCTTTGACTAGATGAGAGGTAAATTGAGTTCCTTGATCAGTCACAATTTCTCGAGGTACACCAAATCTAGTAAATATGTCGTTAAAAAGGAAATCTACCACTGATTGTTCACTTGCAGCTGGCAAATCTTTTGCTTCAACCCACTTAGTCACATAGTCAGTGCATACAAGTATATACTTTTTCTTTTTAGATGCAGGTTTAATGGGCCCTACAAAATCTAATGCCCATTTCTCGAAAGGCTCAATAACTACTTGGGCTTGAAGTGGCATTTGGTCTCATGTAGTAGGCTTACCCATTCATTGGAATTCATCACAATTGGATACATAGGTTTTAGCATCTCTGAAAATATGAGGCCAGTAGTAACCAGATTGCAGAACTTTGTAAGTGGTCCTCTTTTCTGTGAAGTGTCCTCCACAAGGACCATCATGGTAGGCTTGCAGAATATCATGAATTGCATCTTCTCTTACACATCTCCTGATTACCAAATATGGTCCTATTTTGTAGAGGCAATCATCGTGCCACATGTAGTTTGCACTTAGCTAAATTACTTTCTGTTTTTATCTAGGAGACAATTTTTGAGGCATCTTCCCTGTCACAAGATAGTTAGCTACATCTGTGTATCAAGGAGTGAATGTATAAATAGAAAACAAATTTTCATCAGGAAAGTTATCTTCTACTGGTGCGTTATCTCCCAGATGAATCATTCTAAATAAGAAATAAGCCACAAGATTATCCTTACCGGGTCTATCAATAATGTTGATATTGAACTCTTGTAATAATAAAAACCATCTTGTAACTCTAGGATTTGTTACAGGTTTTTTCATTAAGAATTTGATGGTTGAATGATCAGTGTGTACAAAATCTTGATATCCTGTAATATAGTGTCTAAATTTATTGATAGCATGGACCACAACTAGCAATTATTTTTTTGTGACCATATAATTAACTTCAGCTAGAGACAGATTTTTGTTGACAAAGTAAATAACATAGGGCATTTGATTTTCCCTTTGTCCAAGAACTGCCCCAAGGGCTGTGTCTGAGGCATCGATACAGATATGAAAAGGAAGGGCCCAATTTGGTCCTCTTAATACAGGGGTAGTTGACAATTTTTGTTTTAGAATTTCAAAAGATATTTGGCATTCATCATCCCACTTAAATTCAGCTTCTTTAGATAATAACTTGAATAAAGGGGTAGCTAGGATTGTAAAATTTGGAATGAATCTTCTATAGTAGCTAGCATGCCCTAAAATGATGCAAACTTCCTTTTGTGAGGAAGGTATTCTGATTTGTGTGATAATATAAATATTTGCCAGATCAAGTCTCATTCCAGAACCAGAGATGTGATGTCCAAAAACAATACCTTTAGTGAGCATCATTTTTGACTTTTCATTACCTAAGGAAAGATTAGTTTCCTTACACCTAATCAAGACTTTTTCTAGACTAGTCAAAGCTTCCTGGAAGTCTTTTCCATGGACTGTAAAGTCATCCATGTAGAGTTCCACGCAATCATTTGTCAAGTCAGAGAAAATGGCTAGGACATCCCTTTGAAAAGTGGTTGGGGCATTGCAAAGTCCAAAAGGAAGCACCCTATAAGCATAGGTACCTCATGGGCAGGTGAAAGTGGTCTTCTCTTGGTATTCAGGTGCTATTTGTATTTGGTTATAACCACTAAACCCATCCAGGAACGAACAATACTTCTTTCCAGACAAGGTATCCAACACCTAATCAATAAATGGTAAGGGAAAATAATCCCTATGGGTGGCTTTGTTCAACTCCCGAAATTCTACACATATTCTCCACTTACCATTTTTCTTGGGAACTATGACAAGTGGAGATACCCATTCACTATCTGAAATGGGGTATATGAGATTGGCTTGAAGGAGTTTTTGCAATTCCTCTTTTACAATATCTTTAAGAGATGGATTCACACTTCGCTGAGGCCGTTTAACTGGTCTGACTTGGTCATTAGTGTAGATATGATGTGTGCATGTGTTAGGGTGAATGCCTTTCATGTCTGCATAATCCCATGAAAAGGCATCAAACTGTCTTTGGAGCATTTCAATTACTTGCGTCTTTTGTTTTGGTTCCAAACTAGAGTTGATATACAAAGGTTTTCCTGGGCTAATTTCAACAAGTTCAGTAGTTTCTTCCTTCTCTGAGGAAGCTGGTGATAAATTATATAATTGAGTGATATCATGGTGCCAAGTTTGTTGAAATTAAGAACTAAAAATGTGTGACAATTCTGCAAAAGACCTCGGGTATTCAATGAAATTTGTATCAGCCAAAAATAAATTTAAGACTTGTTCATCCGATTGTTCTTGCATTCCTCTTACTTGTTCAAGTGTTAACAGGGGTCTGATGCAATCTTCCTCTCCATAAGGATTTTCTAACCAAATAGGTATTTCCTGTGCTGGTTGGGCAGGAGGGAAGAGAACAAGTTTTTGGCTATGTGTGCCATTGGATATAGTCATCTCACCAGAACGATAGCTGATAAAGGCATCTACTGTGGCCAGCCAAGGGCGACCAAGAACCACAGGGTGTCCTAGTTTGGAGGATGATTTATAATAGATGACTAAGAAGTCTACTAGATATTCCCAAGAAGATAGAGTGACTGTGACATCATCTAGACTTCTTGCAGGGCTAATGACTGACTTATCTTCCAATTCTATCATGGTTTGGGTTGGTCTTAACTGGTTGATTTGGAGATTTTGAATAGTGTCAAAAGGCATTACATTAATTGCTGCACCCAAATCAATGAGTGTGTTTGGTAAATAAAGACCATTAATTTCAATAGTGACTACTGGGTTTCCAGGGTCATTATATTTGCATGGCATTTTAGAAATAAATTCAGATAATTGTCCCATCACCTGAACAAGGGGAGGTTCCTTCTTCTTCCTTCCTGGTTTCTTAATGCAAATATCCCTTATGATTTTGGCATATATGGGGATATCCTTAATGGCTTGCAGCAGAGGTATTTTTATAAATACATTTCGTAATTCATCCTCTATATCTCTATGCAAGGGTGGGTCAGGTTTCTTCACTAATAGTCTTTCGGGGTAGGGTGGGAGATTAACTTGTTGAGGTACTTGTACAGACTAAGAAGTGATTGGAATAGGAGGGGAAGTCTATTCTTTTGCAGGGATGGTTTGAGTGTTTTCTTCCTCAGAATGATTATTATTTTCTTTCTGAATTATTACTGTAGGATTTGATTGGTTTATAGCTTTCCCCGATCGTAGTTTAATTTCATAGGTGGGAAAGGCTTGAACTTCTGTATTTTGCATCGGGTGGGTGGTTCGATTATTGGGGTTAGGTATTGGTTGGGCAGGGATTGTTGTTAGTTTCGGAGGGTTGTGGGCAGCTTGGTTTTGTGGTTGTTGATTGGGATTTATAGGTGCTTGTTGCTGCTGGTTAGGGTTCAAGGGGTTTTTAGACTGCTGCTGTATAGGAGGTAGGAGTAAAGTTTGCATCTATGGTGGGTTGAATCCAGGTAGTAATTGGGAAATGTTTGTAGGATACTGTGGATATGTAGGGTAAGAGGGATTTCCATACACAGGTGCCCTCCAACCTTGTTGCCAAGGTTGAGTTTGAGCTTGTTGAGGTGTCCATTGTGGATAGGTCATTGGGGAAGGACCCCATTGTTGCTGTTGATAGTGTGCATTAGGGTCATAAAATGTATTGGACTTTTGGGCTCTCCAAGGTATTCTGGAAGGGTATGGTTGTTCTTGTGAGAATCCTCCTCCCCTATACATGGATTGTAGCTCAAGAAAAGTCGGAGACTCGGATGTGGGGTGTTCTAATGTACACAGGCCACATATTTCTATGACATTTAATGGGCATTCCTTCTCACTGTGCTTCTTTCGACATCTATGACAAAATATTGCTAAAGAAACCTCTTCTTCTTGTTTCTTTTTCAGTTTTAGAGTATCTAACTGGTTACTGATTGTGCTCAAGATGTTTGTTTTAAAGTTCTCCAATAAGTTTTCTAACTCAGTTCTAGTGACAGTCCCTGAGATTTGTTTTGTATTTCTGCTAAAAGAATCTCTTGGTCCTTTGCCTGTTTTATCTTGTCCTCTTGAGTATCTTCTACAATAATATGCAATCTTTGCAAAAGGCTTTTGGTGTACATCTCCTGAACTCAACAAGTTTAAAACTTCTATGCAGTCATCTCTAAGACCTTTCAAGAATACAATTCTTACTACAACTGGGTCTGTGGTGAATAGTTTTGATTTATGATAGTTGTATAAGAACCTTTCTAAGTAGTCTTCAGTCCTTTCATCTTCTGTTTGCTGCATTTTAAAAATGTCATTTTTAGAATTATCCTTACAATAGTCTTGGTATTTCCATAAAAATGTGTCTTTCATCTGATCCCAAGAGAGGATTGTATTTTCTCCTAAGATCATGAACCATCTTAAGGCTAAATCTTTCATTGTAGTAGGAAAGAGATTACGTTTTTGGGCATCGTCTGAGTAGTTATAGATTCTACATAATATGTCAAACTTGAATAAAAATAAATCTGGATATTCAGTTGACATACCTCTAAAAGTGGGTAGCGATGATAGTGGGATATTTTTCATGATGATGTTTCTGGAAATATCCAAGATTGGAAACCCAAAAGTCTTAGTCTCTGTGGCTTCATTTGCTTCTTCTTCTGCCATTCCACTGATAGATGGTTCAGAAACTAGATTTTATGTGTCTCCTAAATGTTCAGCAGATTCACGTTCTGCCCATCCCAATGTTGATTCTTCCGTTTTAGGTTCTCCTTATGGAGCCTCACTGGCTCCCCTTGAATTTTCTCCCGGTGGAATTTTTCCTGCACCAGTGTCAGTTGGATTAG
>SNQJ01S0114131.1:28279-42625 GCA_010110895.2 Picea sitchensis | reverse complement strand
ATTACCAAAACAAAAATGAAATAAAACTTAAAAACATATAATTAACCCACATAAAAAAATATTTAAAGAGAATAATTCCTACAAATTAAAATATTTAGTTACGTACCTCATCGACCAACGCAACATTTGTATCATCCTTCTTCTTGTTTTTCTTCTTCATCATCCAACTTGACATATGTATCAACATTTGGTTCAGAAACAAGGATGAAAGGATTGATGATATCATCATCATCATCATCAATGTCATTTTCGAGAATATCTTTATCGATATAATCATCAAGAACTGGCGCATATTCTCCTATGCCTGGTTCATCTTCATCGTCTTCTTCATCTGTCGACCCATATTATTCTTGCTCTAGATCTACATCATCTTATTATTCAATATCATCTTCTTCATATATAGTATACTTTACTGGTTGTCCTCTTGGATCATATCTAACAACAAATGACCAATCCCTCTTACTTGTAACCTTTGAGTAAAAGACTTGTTCACATTGACTTGGAAAAACATAGCGGTCATTTGATTTTTCAAAAACCGTTGTTTTAATAATCGGAAATCCATTGGCATGTTGAATAATAGTTCTTTCCTCATCATGTTCAGGCATTCGTAACCTATACCATTTAACATCGAACAAAACTAATTTGAAGGAATTAAAGTCACACTCAATTATATCATTCAAAAACCTATAGTATCTATTTTCAGATTCTCGAGGACGTCTGACACTCCTAGAGGAAACATTAGTAACATGGAATACTACAGTTATCCCACTATCATAAGTTTTTTTGGTTTCATCCAACTATTTGATGTGAAATTTAGAACCATTGCACCACACATCCTTGTGGTGTTTCAACTGCAATATGCCAAACATGTAAAAGATGCATTGTCAATTAATAATAAATAAATTTATATAACTTGGGAAGTATAATATGAAAAAAACACACCTACAGTGACATTAATATAATATAAAATAACTGAATAAAATGGGTGAATTTTCTTGCCTTTCCATCTTTCAAACAATATGCTAAATCTATTTCCCTCTATGTAACATCAGAATCTCCATTACGACGAGCTTCTCTAACCAATTCAAACAGTTTTTTCCATGATAATCTATAGACATGACATTGTTTACATATATCAATCCATACCTTCATGCAATCAAGATTTTTTGCAATGTATAAATGTAGTGCATCCCAATCTTGAGTAACTGACCAATCAAAAAATCACAATTAACCAATATTAAATATTAGTTATAACCATGGTAAATATTAATAAATGATGAAAGAATAAATATTAAATGAGTATGATCATATACACAAAAAAACGAAATTTTATATTTATTAAAAATATCCACAATTTAATTACCTCTCACTTTCTTCATTGTACCTTTCCCCAACAACTGCTTCCTTTCAAATTTTTTGATGGAGTTCACATCCTAAATGCAATCCACTGCATGCATATCTTGCATTGCTAATTTAGGAAGATACTGACTAATATACACCATGGATTGATATACCATATATCCCTCCACCATAGAACCCTCAGGACATGCTCTTTGTCTAACCAAATCCTTCAATGATTTGAAGTGCCTCTCCACCATCCACATTGACCTTGTGTGTACAGGTCCACACATTTCAATCTCCTCAACTTGGTGTATGAGGTAGTGTTCTTGTGCATTGAAAATTGATGGAGGTAGATACTTCTTCATTTCACAAATTAGATGAGGAATTTATCTCTTCCAATACATTTATCATCTTCATGGATTTATTTCAATGAAAACCATCTACAGATCATGACACAAGGAAATAACATGTTTCAACAAAACATAATACATATTACATTACACGTAAAACACATGTCATTAAGTACACCAAAAAATTGAATTTGTTTTTGCATATACATTGCAGCTACTTACATAATGTATTTTCCAAGATCATATATAAATTGTTCTACGTTGTTGTCAAAGTCGTTTGGGAGAGATAGAGGTAGAACATACTGTAACAAAAAAAATGAATTCATTACTTGTTTCAAAACTAGACAAAAAATATAAAAATCTCAAAAAATGTATACGACCAATATATAAATGTTGGCAGAGGGGTAGACCCAGGGTTCAATGCTTCAACAAAGCACCAACAAAACCCTAACTACCAGCCCTTTAAGAAACACCTATGAAGCAGATGAAGTCTCACCTAAGGTAGGGGTAGGGGGGTTGCAAGGCTCAGGTGTCTACAACCAACCTGGGACACAAATCTGTGATTACAATACCTAGCAGGGCACTTAGCCAACAATATGCATTAGATTACGATCCTCATGTACATCACAGATTAACCCTCATTGCAGAGTAGCATAGTAATAATAAAGATCAAGTACTTACCATCACTTAGCACACAACATTAGCTCAGATCTAGCATTCATTCACATCATTAAGCACTAAGATACAACATCAGATGCATTCATTATACATAACATCAACAACACTAAGAAAATAATCACATAAGAAACATCGCACAAAGCATATCAAGACATAGGATATATGTGGTTCACTCTAGTGTGGGGCTACATCCACCAACTTATTCTTCTTCTTCTTTATTAGTCTTCGATCTCCTTACATTCATCTTCTCCTATGCACAAAACCAGAGAGTCCAAATCCACAGTGGACAGGTGATTTGCACATAATTCAGTAGATCCACCTTCCTTAAAATTAAGTCAAGGCACAGAGCCAACTCCTCAATATCACAAAGCACTTACACTTCTTGCACTAAGCCAAAATCAATCTATTGTGCACATAGCCACTAGTATTCATGCACTAAGCCGATCAGATATACTTCTTACATCACTTAGCTACTTATTTATACAATTAAAAAAAGGCCTAAACATGGGTATACCCATGGGCCTACATCCCATAACCTGTTACATAAACCCTAAAAAACCTTTTCTCGGTCCACAAGCCTTCAAAACAAGCGAGATCCTATGATATCCGCTCCACCTAGGCACTCCATCTTCGAGCAACATGTCGAAGTGCCAAAAGTGGTCAAACCCAACCAATGTTTCCTCAAAACTTGGTCAAGGGCCAATAGGCCCCCAACACTCACCTGTGACTCGTCCCGAGTCACTCAGATCTGGGTAGGACTGCTTTGAAGGCCTCGAGCTTAGCTCAATCTGCCTCGACGTGCTACTTTTCTAGAGCCTCCTTCTCGAAAAACTCTTGAATTACTTGCTCTGTAACAGGCCCTTCTAGTCACTATTCTACTGTTGCAACTACTTGGTCTAGCTACGAGCCTTGGCATTCAATCTCTTAAAAAAGCATGTAGGCTTTGTCCTGCACTGGCTGGAGTCTCAGTGTCACTTCCATGACTTTTCTTTGGATTGAAGTAATCTGCTGCTGATCTACACACTGTTCCTATGATATTTTCATCTTCTCGAATGTAGTAAGTAACTTTATATGCGCTTGCACGGTGGATTCCTGCTGCTTCTTCACCTTCTGGAGTTGTGCTTCCAATTTCCTCAACTTCAGATCTTCTGCAAGGCACTCATAGGTATGCACACTTCGATCACTTAGTTTCTTACACTCTGAGGTGAGTTCCCTGATTCTTTCTACGACGTTCCTGACAACTTCCTCCCTTTGGTCGCGCACTTCTTGCAGAGTGCTCGACACTGCTTGGATTTCCAGCTCCATTACTCTTGCTTGAAGCTGTTGAATGGCTTCAGTGAGCTTCCCCAATTGCATCTCAGTTGACTCTAGTTCCTCCTATGCCAAGCTCAACACAGAGCAAAGTGCTTTATCCACTGCCTCTTTGACCACAGTCTACTCTGCGAGCAACTGGTCTTTTTCTCTTTGCATCTTCTCTTTTTCCTCCTTGAACATCGCCCTTATTTCATCCTTCTTCTCCTGTGCAACTCAAATTTGATCTACGATCTCCTCCTTTTCTTCCTTCGTGGATTCTGTAGCCTGCTCCTTTTCTTCTTGGGCTTGATGAAGTTAAGCCTCTGTTGCATCTTCTAATCGTCATAATTGGGTGGGATCATCCCCCAATTATACAATTTTCATTGAAGAAGGTGCAATAGGTACTGTGCTGCTCGAATGGATAGCTTGTTGTATATCCTTGAGATCCTTCTCTATTCTTTCATACAGTGTTTCTTGCTTTGCTTCATGTCTCAATAGGATATCTTTCAAGGCATCCTCCATGACTACGATGATGATCGACATCATCCATTGTGAGCATATTCTTCGACTGAGGCTTATTGGCTCGAATCTTCTTTCATGCTAAGGATTTCTGCGGGGAAACCTTCATTTTCTTTGATGTTTCAGCCTCTGTAAGGGGATCCTTCGTTAATGTAACTTCTCCTTTGTCTCTTTTTCCTGCTTCTTCCCTTCCTTATTCTTGATTTGCTTCATCTCCTCCTCCTCTTGCAGGTGATTCAGGACTACTTTCCTCTGAGGCACTGTCCTCCTCATCACTTTCTATGTTCTGGACATCCTCCATTCTCTTATTTTTCTTCTATCCATCATGTTCGACCCAGGTGACCAATGGACTTTTGATGATGTCGGGGTCAGAGAGTTCTCCATCTTCAATCGGGACAAGGAACTTTGCAGGCCATTATTTAGTGATCTCTTCCATGTCTTGATCGATCAACTTATAGTAGGACTGCAACTCCTCTTTACTTTGATCCTTGCATGCGGTGATGTAGATAAAGTGCTGATCTACGTGTAACTTCACTAATGATCTATACTAATGCAAAGTGTTTGGGGTCATTCGTGGAAATGCTTTAATGGCGTGCTTCAACTGTAAGTAGTAAGCATGGAACACCGCATTCGATTGTCACTGATTCACCATATCATTTGTGTACCACAAGGTGGAGAACCTTGCAACCAATGGATCTAATGGCTCAACTTTCAGGACGGCTGCTCCTTTCAACATTTTCCAGGTGAAAAATGTGATCAATACTAGGAGCCAACTAAAATGAAACTCGTATCCCTAATCTTGTTGTTCAAGACAATCCTTCTCCAACTCATTGATGAGGTAACTCACCCAGTTCATTTTCATGCCTTCTACGGACTTCCCTACGAGGTCTACTACAAATCCAGTGACTTGTGTTGGCTGATTCTTTCTGACATGATTTCCATCTATAAGATGAAAATCTAGGTGCATTGCACCATCCTAGATGGAGGCTACCTTGTAGCCTCGCTTTCCCTTTTCTACATCACCATAATATTCCTTTATATGTTGTGTTAGGGAGCGATCCAAGGTCTTCCCTGGGTAGAACTGGTGAGGTTCTGGTCCCTGCATACTTATTTATGTGATGAGGTGGATAAACATTGAATCCACAATGATGCGCCTATCAAGCCACATATACCCTAAATGGTAGAATGATAGGGCGATTTTAATACAAGTTTTAACCTGCTTATGTTGACCAAAGTGGGGGATCTTCATTACATTCAAGATCATTGATGGTGCAAGATCCTTTATTCATGGCTGGGAGAATATGTGCAGCTTCTTCCCAGTCGTTTTCATCAAATACCTATGCGGTGTGAGAATCACATAGTTTTTCCTATATCCAAGGTTGAAGTCATTGTTCTTCAGCACTGGGATATGTCCTAACTGAGGTCCAACTAAGCATATCCCAATCGGGATGTATGCAGGGTCAGTGTGTACTCAAACTCCCATGGGATGTTGTCATGGTTAACCACGCTAGAAAAAGGCAGGATGTAGTTTGGCAAGACTGACGAGATCTTCTTTGTGTTAGACAGACCATCGCGGTTCTTGCTTCATTTCTCAGCAGTGTGGCTAGAATGTTGTCTAGTTGATGAGGATGCTTGCAATCTGCCAGTCGACGATGTCTGTATTCCCATAGACATGACTCTCTCAATCATTAGTTCTACAAGTATTTCCTCCATAGAATTATATAATAGGATATGTTCTCCCGACATTCACACTCGTAATCAAATAACTTGGGTAGGCGAACAGACAAGCAAGATACTCAAATTGGTGGTGAGGTATAGAAAGTACAACGCGATGTGAAATCCATTCTCTGTTAGCTTGGATATATCAATTTGCAAAAAGTGGTCTCAACGCAATGTTCGATATATTAAATAAGCAACATCGTAACAAATTCCTCCAATGGGTAGGAATTCCTCAATCAATACGAATCCATCCTTTATGGCATGGTCTCAATGGTCCAAAGGCAGTATTTTTGGCAATAACTACATTTCTATCAATTTTGGAGCATCATTATAACGGTTGGGACGCCTCCAACAATCATATGGCCTCACCTTGGTGAAGTCCCATTCTGCGTTGTTCTGCTATTCCGGTGAGGTTCAAGTTCTACAGATCTGTCCGCTGTGAAGTCATTTCTCGAACTTCCCTTAGTTTTTCTAACTTGTCTTTGTTCTTACTGAGATTCCTTACCTTCTTTCCTATGATTTGAGTCTCTGGATTCCTCTTTCCATTCTTATTCTTATATTTTCTTACATAGTGACTTCGCGTTGCTGATGTTCTTTCAAAGGGTTAAGAGATAATAACTCTTTTCTTACTAGGTCCTGGGTGGACATACGTTCTTCTTGCATGGATAGGTTCTTTAAATCCTCCTGTGTTCTTACAACTTCAACAACTAATTCTTTGGCCCTTGGTTGCTTCGACTGATCCTCTTGTTCTTCTATTAGTCACACTATTCTTCTAGTTATGAATTCCCTTAATTATTTCTTTCTCTTTTCTGTGGCTTCCTCCTCTGTTGTACTTTTGATCCAATCCTTCTCAATCCAAGTCTATCCCAATAAAAGTGAAAAAGGGGCATTGTTCTCAACAAACCTAATAACTTCAAAGTCCTCCTCTGTTGACGTTTCATGAGCAATCATAGGTATATTATTAACTCTTCCACATAGAGTTATCATCTTTCCTTTAAACAAGCCTATCCTTCCCAATGAAGGTATCATAACAGGCTTTCCCAAAATTTCCCAAGTGATTTCTGGCATAATATTCATATTTGTTTCTTCGTCTAATACACAGTCTATGTCAAAGTGTTCTATTCTTGTAACTATGCACTGTTTTTCTTTCAATATGTTTGATAAACTGATGTCTTTGTGATCATCCATTTATTCTTTGTTCTGTATTAACATAGTATCTGACTCTTTTTCTGTATGATTCTTTAACATATCCTTAGTTTCTTGACCTTGTTTATAGTCTTCTTGTCTCATGTTCATCTTTTCAACTTTAGAAATCATTCTTGGGAAATCCTCAACCTCATGACCAATAGCTTTACAACAAATACAAAGAGGGCCTATACCAGGGCATTCTTTAGCAAGGTGTCCCGATCTTCTGCAAATATAACATAGTGTCAATCCTCTCTTTCTTTTAAATGATCCCTAGCCTCTCCTGTACTGTGCACTAGGATCACATTTTTGTATGTGCAAAAAATTCTTTCTAGGTTCCTGCATCCACTTATTAGTCCAAAAATTCTTTCTATGCATAGGAATAACATATATTTCTCTATTTATATCAAATTTATTCAGATCAACTCTTTCTTCTATCTGTGCCCTAACATTCAGATTAGAACAAAATATATCAAACATACCTAGATTAATATTTTTGAAGAAAAAATTTCCACTTAGCCTACCTTTACTAGACCATAAAGCTTTAAGATTTTACCTCCTTCTTTCAGATCTGGCTTATTTCTTAGCACATATCTTCACAAGTAAAGTAGAATACTACACACTACAAAAATATATCTACGCACATAGCTTTATCTTTTCTTCAGTTCCTAGAAATCAGAGTTTCAGGTCTCGACAACGGAACCATTTGTTAGCACAGGGGCAGACCCAAGGTTCAATGCTTCAAAAATGCACCAACAAAACCCTAACTATCGACCCTTTCGACAATACCTGCGAACATGAAGTATTGCCCGAGGTAGAGGCAGGGGGGGTTGCAAGACTCAGGTGTCTACAACCAAGCTAGGACACATATATGTGATTACAATACCTAGCATGGCACTTCACCAACAATATGCATTAGATTACGATCCTCATGTACATCGCAGATTAACCCTCATTATAGAGCAGTGTAGTAATAATAAATATCAAGTACTTCCCATCACTTAGCACACAACATTAGCTCAGATGTAGCATTCATTCACATCATTAAGAACTAAGCTACAACATTAGATGCATTCATTATACATAACATCAACAACACTAAGAAAATGATCACATAAGGAACATCGCACAAAACATATCAAGACACAAGATATACGTGGTTCACCCTAGTGTGGGGATACGTCCACCAAATTCTTCTTATTATTCTTTATTAGTCTTTAATATCCTTACATTCATCTTCTCCTGTGCACAAATCCCCAGATCCCAACTCCGCAATAGATAGGTGATCTACGCATAGTTCACTAGATCCACCTTCCTCAAAATCAGGTCAAGGCACAGAGCCAACTGTTATCACTGAAATTTCATCTGCAAATGGTTACAAGAATCTAGCATCGTAAAATAGTTATGAGGTCACCCATAGACTAAAATTACCACAAAAGCATTTCCAAAAGGTCCAAAACTATACAACCAGTGATAAAATTAAAGTGCACTATGACTACACAGGGCGCGCGCGCACATGCGCAAAACAGAAACATAGGAAAAGCGCACATGAGCCTAATGTGCGACTGTGGTCACTAAAATCCGCGCACATATAAGAACGACGCATTTATGAGATTGGTCGGCCTCCCACCCACTTCTGGTTCATCCTCCAAGTTGATTTGACACCCAAATCTCGACTAGATCCAACTGGGTGGTTGGTCAAAGACCTAAAAATGCCCTAATTAGCCTCTTTTCACACTACAATCTAGTTGCACAATACCTCAGAGAGGTGCTATAAAAAAAGGCCATGGGTGCACTTCATTTTCAAGGAATTCAATATCAAAGTTATGTTGTTTCTATTCTCTTGAGGAATCCTCTATCCTCATCAAGAGTATACTAGCACCATTACATTGGACAATCCATCTCACCTCTTGAGTGGATTAGTTTGGAATTCTTTCACCATTTTCATTCAAAGTTGTAAGAAGAGATTATTTGTGGGGGTCCAAGAGCCCTCCCTTGGAGGAAGAAGGGACTCATAGTCCTCTTTCTTCTTGGTGTTTTCTTTCACTAATATAATCCTTTCCATTGGTGGCATGAGTCTTATTGGTTTTTTGTTCTTATGTCATTATGCTCAATAGTTTAGTTGTTCTTTTATTTCTTAGTTTAATTCTCAGTTTTCTCTTTTATATTTATTTCTCTAACCATTTCCTTTATAGTTGTCCTTATTATCTTACTAGACTAATCTTGTATGCACCTCTGTTTTTCTCATCTAAGTGGCAAAAGAGGCACAACAGATTGGCGACTCCACTGGGGAAAGGTATCAATTTCCTACCCCATTTGGGTTTTTATAGCTCTTCTTTAGGTTATTTAACCTCCAGGTTCATTAACTAGCCCAAGCTGACCTGCAAAACATCCAATTCCAAGTTGAATTGAGATAATTCCATTCAGAATTTTCTTCACGACCATGTGTCTGTTGTGCGCGGGTTTATTGGCCCATAGTTGCGCATCGTGCACACGTGCACCAAAATCACAGTGTTGTTCTGCACACCTGCACCCAAAAGCCCATTTCGGTCTGTGCACAGGCGCTCAGTGTGCCTTTGTCTACACTGAAACCTGCACACCTATGCAGAAAAATACACATTGTAAGGCATTTTGAGATTTGGGGAAGGCCCCTAACCTTCTTAAAAGTGATTTCATGCATGTTGTAAGCTGCACCACACTTAGTTCGCTCTTCATATAAAGGGATTAGTCAAAACACATAGGCACTTAGGGGGTTTTAAAAATCATCATTTCCTCTTCTGCTTTCATTTTTCCACATGGATGGCTTTCTTTGACTAAAAGGATAAGTTGGAATCATTTGTAATCACATAAAACTTGCATTGGGACTAGAAGTTGGATAACATTCTCTTAGTATGCTCTTCTCTCGTGCTTCCAAGTGACCTTGAGAAGCAGAAAAATATTGTAGGACAATTTCATCTCCCTTAAAAAGACTAAAACCTTTAGGAGAGGAAAACGGCCCCTCTCGGGACTCCCCTTAGTTTATTTTTCAAACACATATTAAGATTGTAACGAGCCCATACATGCCCACATGCTACAAATATAGGATAGTGTTGAAATTTACTTTCTTAGATTAAATCACTAGGAAAGTTTAAATGTTTTGTAATGGTCCGATACATGCCCACATGATCACAATCTAGGATAGTTTCAAAGATTTTCTTAGATTAAATCACAATAGGGAGTTAAAGGAATAGTAAAGGACCCACATGTCCACATGCTAGTTTCCTAGGGACTTTTGAATTACGCAAGGTTGTACCAAAGGCATTTAGTTAATTAAGTAATCAACACTTGTAAGGACCAAGCGAAGTCCACATCCAACAAGGTGACACTCAATTCATTAAAACATTGGCACACTTTTCACTCATTCACACACAAAACTCACTTATCACTCACATAATTTTCTTCTCGAAACGTGGAGGTCAAAGTAAGTTTCCTCCAAAGGGATTCCGAAATACCCCACCCTTTTCTTGACGAAACTATCCACTCCCATTTAATTTAAATGAGGTTGGTTCACACCCCCAATCTCTCAAACAAGCACATCTAAATTTTTTCTAAAAATTCACTAAGTTTTCCTCCACAGGAGGTGCCAAAAGAATTTTTTTAGTCTAGGTAGGATTTAGGGGATAGGCATCCAAATAACTCCCCATTATCTAATTCTCACATTTTCAAAACAATAGAAGTTGTCAAATAGGGAACTGAAAATCCTCCAAGTCAAGTGTTCCTAACACCATAAGGCAAGGAGATACCCATGAAGGGTTGAAGGCCGAGGTCCAGTTGTTTTGTGAGTCCCCCCTTGAGGCATCCACCTCTTGGACGGGATCTAGCCCGTGACCCATTTCTTAGGCCAAAAATCTAAATGTCGCACTTTGACCGAGGTACCTAGGGACCAAATTTTAGGACATCTACTCAGGTGGCAATTGTGGGCTGCAATTGCACCTTGATCGGATTTTGTGTGGCTATTGGGATATATCGCCAACTCTTTCAGGATATGCCCCCTTTACCCCTCATTATAATTGATTATTTCATCCTTCACTAGTTTCTCTTCCGGTGACTTTAGACCCCACTATTGAGTACTATTGGAAGGTCCAGTGCTATTTGAGAGGAAGAATGTTACAT
The DNA here is from genome assembly GCA_010110895.2 of Picea sitchensis. NCBI lineage: Eukaryota > Viridiplantae > Streptophyta > Pinopsida > Pinales > Pinaceae > Picea > Picea sitchensis. Next base: position 31,388 of record SNQJ01S0114131.1, on the reverse strand, counting down.
CTTTTAGGACACGAGCATTTGTTTTCTTTGCTTCCCCATGCGGACAAAACCAACTTATCCACATATATGCTTCTTTTTCAAAACACTTTATGTATGATGCACTTCTGATTACATTTTCATTTAGATATATATCGTGTTAAGTTCACAATTTGTAACAAAGGCTCTTGTTTATTTTCTCTCATCACAATTTTCACACATCCACTTAGCTAGTCGTACATCATAGGGGACCCACAGAACCCCCATCATTCTAGACGCTTGGTAAACCTCCCTCCTATTTTAGGGGGAGTTCCTAGTCTTTCCAACTCATCGACCCCACCTTCTCACACTCCAGTGAGTGCCACTGTCTTAGGATCGGCTTTGCTTGGTTCCACATTACTTGGGTCCACTTCCCAAGTCTCTTCGCCCACTCGCTCTCCTTTACACGGAAGCAGGGGGCCAACTTCCTCTCAAGGAGGAAGTACCAACCCACCTAGACCCCCTCAAGGGTCAGGATCACATAACACTCACACCATGGATGGAACTAATCCTCTGCCCCCACTACAGATGCCATATTTGGCCCTTGTTAACATACGAGATCTAAGAAAACTCACAAATGATCCTATATTGCATGACCCCACATGGCCTCCAATGCCTACCAAACTACCTTCAGACATCCCAAAGTTTGAAGGAAAGGCAGGAGATGACCCTACCAACCATGTCATGACTTTCCGCCTATGGTTCTCTTCCAACAACATTATGGATGATTCCATCAGACTACGATTATTTGAACGCACACTCATTGGCCCNCGAATTTCGAGTCCTTGGCCAAAGCATTTTTGACCTTCTTCCAATTACCCATCCTCCATGACAATGGTCTTGAACTACTCTCTAATTTCAAACAAACCTCAGCCACACATATCGCTGATCACATTCACGAGTGGTGTAGATGACGTAGTTTGTGCAAAGTTGAAACCACCAAACAACAGTGTCTTCACTGGTTTCTGAGATCACTTGTCTGTCTCATCGGTAAATATGTAGCTTCCACCTTCCCTCAATCAGAAGAAGAAGCCATCAATAATGCTCAACAATACAACCTCATCTATTCACAATTAGGGTACTTATACACTGTACTTCTTGATCTCCCAAAACCCGTGCCATTTGGTCAAGACAAACCCAAGATGTCTCACTCAGCAGATGGATTGATTGGAAATACCATGCACCACAGTCCACAACCCCAAAAACCACCAATGTATGGCACACCTCAATATCCGCCGGCATATGGGAGCACCTCTTATTACCCCCCACCCTTTTATCAACAACCATACCCTGTTTCTATTCTTCCACCCATTAGCGGGCCACCGTCGGCACCCCCAATACACCCACCTATCCAAACAAGTTCTGGCACTCCCTCTACCTCATCTTATACTCTAAGTACTAGCGAAAGCGCCATGACTACTTATGTACCTTACGGATCACAACTCCCACAAAATCCATACTTTCCATTCCTTGGTCCTCCACAGCCCATGGATCCCCCACACCCTCATGCTGGGGTAAATTTTGTTCAACCCTCTCCCCTTCAGCAATATCAAAGTTTTGAACAGCTGAATATGACAAATCCAACCCATCATTCAAATAATGCCAAAAAGAAAGGAAAAAACAGGAACAATAACAACCCAGGTCAAGGCGGGAATCACCCCCAATGGAACCAACCTATTGGGGGCAACTAGAATCAATGGAATCAGAACCCCCAGGGGGGCAATAACAACAGGCGTCAAGGGAGAAATAACAATCCTATTAAAACTACCTTCCCTTGTGCCCTTTGCGGTGAGTTCGTTCATTATACTCATCATTGACCCCAAATCACTGATTTTAAATGACTGAAAGATTCAGGTAGTCTACCACATCCTCTAGCACTGCCTGCCCCTTAGCAGGCCCCAGAACAATACGTGCAACAACCCCCCCCCGATCATGATGTAGAATCCCATTCCGCACCAGGGTGTGATGAACACCCAACAGGACATGCAACCTACCCCACCACAGTTGGGACCATACCTCAATTTAAACAATCCCACAGATTGTACTATCCTCCTTACGAGTGAGGAAGAAATCCTTCTGCAAACACATAGTCATCAATACCATGCACCCGCTGACTCTCCTCCCATTTCCCTAGAAAAAATCCTAGCACCAATGGGACCCCCATTGGTGATTCTTCGCCCTAACGTAAAACCACCTCTTCGCATCCCTCACATCCCATTACACAGGAATGTCCACAACCCACAGGCTAGGGTGGCTCATAATTATAGTTTGGTTGATGACTTAGCACAATCCTTGGCTTCCATGTCAGTCTTAGAAGTCCTTCAAACTTGTCCCACTCAATGGAAATCATTACTTTCCGCCTTGGGGCCAGTCGACCCCATGGATATTCGACTCATCACATTTGATCTCGACAATGGAGAACCTCGACTCCCCTTTCTAATCGGTTTTCAAATCCCAGTAAAAATTAGGAACATTACAGTTCATCGGTGCATCATCGATGAAGGAGAATCCACATGCATCATGTCCAAGTCTGTATGGTAGAAACTCGGTTCCCACGAACTTATCCCATCTGCCATTACATTAAGAGCTTATGATGGATGACCGTGGTCTCCTGAAGGGCTCTTCCAAAATGTCCTTGTAGAACTCGGGGGCAAGACTATCCTTATCGACATTGAAGTTATCGATGCCCCACTCGATTACAATATCTTGTTCGGTTGTAGCTACATGTACGCTATGAAGGCAATTGCCTCTTCTGTCTCTCGAGCCATGATGTTCCCCCACAACAGGAAGATCATCACAATTGACCAAGTTTCGCATTACGAGACTAACCCTTTTGCCAATATCGATAACATCCTCCCCCTCATCCATACTCATCCTGAAACATACCCACTCATTAAAATGGGTACTCGAATTTTCAAAGACCCATCATTGTTAGGAACTTACCACGGTGCACCACCGCTCCTTCATCCTTCCAATCAAGTATGCGTCGTATCGTCCAATGGAACTGACACAGAGGATACCCTTCCTTCTAGGGAGGCTTTTATCATATCTGACGTCCCACTACTCGTAGAACTCCCCCCTCCTGAGCCTCCTG
>SNQJ01S0114131.1:0-10111 GCA_010110895.2 Picea sitchensis | reverse complement strand
GATTGGTCCTTCTAGTAGCCATAGCCATATTTTTACTTTCAACATTTCTTGCCACCTTAAATGCATTCTCCAATGATTTGGGTTCCCAAAGGCAAACCTCATGTTGAATGTTATCCTTTAAAGTTCCTATGAATACATCAATAGAGTGCTCATCTGGAATATTTGTTACCTTTATATTCAAACTTTGGAAGTTCTCAATGTGCTCGATAATTGAACCCTTTTGCTTCAGATTTATCAATTGGCTAAATAATGTATTTCTCCTTGTATCCTCATAGTGTGCTATCATTTCTTCTGTGAAAATTTTCCAAGTGACGAGTGATTAGTAAGAACAAAGCCATCGATACCATACAAATTGATTGGGTTCTAAATATAAAGAAGCAATTCATACCTTTTGTGTATGTGGCACATTATGGGAATCAAAGAATTGCTCCATCTGAAGTATCCATGTGATTGGGTCCTTGCCATCAAAATTCCTCATATCGATCTTAGGAACATGGTTGGTCTTCAACCCAAAGTTGGATTTTCTCCATTCTTGATTCACCTTCCTTGTGTCCTCATCATGAATTTCATGGGATGAATTTTCACTTTCAAGTGTCTTCTCTGTTACAAAATTTTTCAATACTTCCATGATCTCCTCTTTTAAACCATCCATCTTAGTATTTATTGCCTCCAACTTAGCTTCCATCTCTTGTAGTGCATATTTTGTTATCTTCTTTTGTAAATCATTTGTGTCCCTACGCATTTTGTCACCTTCATCAAGAGTCCAAGTAGGATTTTCTGGAGGTGTATTTGGTGTAGAATTTCCCTTTTTGGGTGGCATGTTGGCCAAGTATCACTTTTGAACCTTGATTTTGAGGTGGTTTTGCTAGACAATCTTTCTTCTATTGTATCTCCCAAGTTTTGGACCTTCTGGGTATGAAACTTTCTTTTATGTATCTCTCTTATATTTTTTCTCTTCAATGCCACAGGTCTAATCAAAATTGGATGTGCCAAGTGGAATTTATGGTAACTTCCCCACAACTTGCTGATTTTTGGCCTTTCCAAGAGATCTCACTTGTATAGTGTTCCCTGCACAAAATAATTGATATAAAATTTTGAAACTCATACCAGACATAGTACATACTATTCATTATCTAATGAAACTAGTTTCACTCAATTTGGATACTCTAAGAAGAAGTTATGTGTGTTTTACCTTGAACACCTTGTTGAGACTAGTCAATAGGACTAGTCAGATACCCTATCCTCCACAGGGTGTATCTACAAATGTAAGATGACGAAAAAGATGAAATTTTTACCATAGATACCTTACTAATTTATCTGAATATACTCCAGAGTTCAGGTTCTGAAACATTACAGAAAATTGTTTATAGCGAACATTCCATAATGAAGCAGTTCAAGATGATTCCAGAACCCTATCTTGCACAGGATGTATCTATAAAAGTAGAAGGCCTCAGGAGATGAAATTTTAACCCAACGTACCTTGATCCATATAAAAAATATCCTCCAAGCCATTTCTTTGGAAACATTGTAGAAAAAAATTTATAGAAAAAATTACAAGGTGTCTCAAATGTAGCAGCGAAACCCCAAGACCTTGAGCTCTGATACCATATGTTAAGAACCAAATATCAATATAGCATAGAAAAACCTCAGAATAAGTACTCAACACCTTGAAAAAGAGATAATGTCAGATAATAAGCCTCTTCAAGGGGGCAACCTCCTTTTACCTCACATAAATGTTCAAGTACAAGATGACACCAAATGAAATTGTCTCCTTGGCATATATAGGAGACTAGGAGGTATAATTAAAACTAATGGAATAAAGCCAACATAAATAAAATAAAATTACTAATGTAATATGCCCCAATTAAGGGGTAATGAGACAATATTAGGGCTTAACAACTTCCTAAGTTCATATTAAATCCCAAGCCTTTTGACGACTAACGAAAGGATGTGCTTTGTCCAAGGGTGACTCATTGTGCTACGAATAAAAAGAAAATACTTTTCTCTTCCTCTTTTTGGGGTATATTTGATTTTTTTGTCTTTTTCAATAATTTTGGAAAGCTTGAAAAAGAATAAAAGAATGCTATGTTACAAAGGAGGATCGAGTGTCGCAAACATACTAGTTCCAAGTGCACAGAACACAGGGATGCTTAGGGAAAAGGGACATATGCAGGAAAAGGACAGTTGGGAAAAATCCTCCAAGGGCCAAAGGTGTCAAGACGTAGAAGCAAAGTGCTACAGGGATTGTGTATAAGGCATGCTTCAGATGGTTCAGTTGAGAGAAACATGGAGCCGACATTAGACCAAACACGCTGGTATGCAAACGCAGTGAACAAAACACACAATGGTAATGTCCTTCAATGTAATTTTAAGGAGCCTAGAGAAGGTAAGCTCGACAATTTTTCATACTTAGAGAGTCTGAAAAAAAGTAAAAGGAGACTCTGCTGGGGTACCTTTTTTGAAGATATTCTAATCGGATCGAAAAAATGGGTAAACTAGCACCAACCAGATGTCTATTCAAAAACATTTTAACAAGTGTGATAAAGACAAGGTCACTCGAATTTTTTTTCATTTTTAAGGAGTCTGAAAAAATCTTAACTATAGACTCCATAAAAAATGTTCTTCTGGACCATTTTAACGAGTGTGAAAGAATAAGTTCAATCAACAATCTTTTCAATTTTAGAGAGTCTGAATAGAGCTTAACTATGGACTCTGTGGGGGTTCCTTTTTCATAAATTTAGTCCCTCAGGCCCGAAAAAGGGTTAAAATAATACCTGAGAATACTCTTATAGAGAACCAAAGCTCCTAGAGTATACCTTTGTTCGTGCAGTTGACCATACGAACCGAAAAAGGGGTAAACTACCACCAGACAGACGTGGCTTCAAATTTTAGTTTAACGAGCGTGAAGGTCAACAAGATCGCTTGGTAATATTTTCATGCTTAGAGGGTCTGAAAAGGGCTTAAAAGAAGACCCGTTGGGGGCTATGACTCATGTATGAAACTAGTTCAGGTAGAGTCGACTGCTAGGCTCATACCAGGAGTCTCTTCGATAGTCAACTTGTAAAGTCTCCCAAAAGGGAAGAAAACACAAACCACAGTGTAAGTCCTCCCACGGTATAGAAACCATAGTCATGGCTTCAAGGATAGCCTCATCTAAAGGAAATTCAAAATCTGAGAAATCACACAAACAAGGGTCGACAGTCCCAAAGGGTGAAGTAAACTGACCATACTCCATATGATGATGGAGGTTCTGGCCAGGACTGGCAGAGTCTATCAGTGAAGAATCGCAAGCACAAGGGCTTGCGGATATACCAACAACGAGATCAGACTCAGATGGATACTCAAGCCCACTTGGACCAAGATGGGGAAGCAAGGGCTCCTATGATCCCATTGGATGAACCAATGGATCAATTGTTGATTCCAAGTCTCGAGAAGGAAAACATGATTGCATAGGTTCCTTCTCAGAAGCAATTGAACATCGAGGATAAGATGCCACATAATCAACCCATGGTGGGGTGGAGTCTACATGAACACTAGCAACATATAAAAGGGCAATGTGAACTAACGTTGAATTAGGATTGTGATTATCAGATGCCAACTAGTCAATAGTGACAATGCTTCCATTTTGATGGAAATGCATCACCCAGAAGAGCATATATACCACAATGTTCATAGCATATACATAATCACGCCCGAGAAGCATATTGAAATCTAACGAGCCTTGCACCACTATAACAATGACATGGGAAATCTTCCCACCTAACGAGATAGGAAACTGAGGAAGAACCCCCAAATATTCACTAGGACATCTGTCAAAATCCAATAGCTCATGGGAAGCAGACACAAGCTCGGGAGATCACAACACTTTCCAAACCGAGGAGGATAAAATACTTGTAGAGGATCCTTCATCCACGATACATCGATAAATGTTCGTTGAATTAAATTCAACTCTTATTTGAAAGGGTGTAGAAGAAGGAAGACGAGGCTCAACAAGGTCATTCCAATCAAAGGAAACCATCCTAGAGCTTGGAGGGGGAGTACTCGGAATGAGTAGAATGCCCCCTTGTTCTGAAAGTACTGAACTAGAAATGCTAAAAACATAGTCGGTAGATACATCACTCTCTAAGAGAAGAGTGGGATCAGCCGATGACTGCATCACCATGAACTCTTTCTCAACCAATGGTTTAATAGGATGAGAGACTACATGGTCTAAAGGCACCTCACCCCCCAAAAAAGGAGTGGGATCAACCGATGACTGCATCGGCATGACCACTTTGGTAGACTCGATACTCTTCAAGAGAAGAGTGGGATCAACCGAAGATTGCAACGGCGTGACCAATTTGGTAGACTTGACACTCTCCAAGAGAAGAGTGGGATCAACCGAAGATTGCAACAACGTGACCACTTTGGTAGACTTGACACTCTCCAAGAAAAGAGTGGGATCAGCCGAAGATTGCAATGGTGTGACCACTTTGGTAGACTCGACACTCTCCAAGAAAAGAGTGGGATCAACCGAAGATCACAACAGCATGACCACTTTCTCAACCAATGAGTGCATAGGATGTGAGAATACATGGTCTAAAGGCACCTCACCCCTCAAAAGAGGAGTGGGATCAGTCGATGACTACATTGTCATGACCACTTTCTCAACCAATGACTACATAGGCTAAGGGAATACAATGTCTAAAGGCACCTCACCCCTCAAAAGAGGAGTGGGATCAACCGATGACTGCAATGGAATGACCACTTTCTCAACCAATGACTGCATAAGATGAGAGACTATAAGGTCTAAAAGCACCTCACCCCTCAAAAGAGGAGTGGGATCAACCGATGACTACATTAGCATGACCACTTTCTCAAGCAATGGTTGAATAGGCTAAGAGACCACAAGGCCTAAAGGCACCTCACCCCCCAAAAGAGGATTTGGATCAGCCGATGACTGCATCAGTGTGACCACTTTCTCAACCAATGGTTGAATAGACTACAAGGAAACCTCAGAAGACTCAGAATCAGAAGAGCTTGCAGAGAGGGACCACAATCTGTGTACCTATAAAATGCTAGGGCACAAATGAGTAAGGTGATCTCCATTTCAAAGCTTACAAGGGAACTTAGGCTTATGTCCTATCCGTCTAGGTTTCTCAACAGAATCAATGCCCCCAACATGACTAGCAGTGTTTGGTTTCACATCTCCAACATGACTTGCAGAGGTTAGTGATGGGTCGATAACATGACTTGTAGAGGCTACAAACCTATTACCAATATGACTAGCAGTGACTGGAGTTTTTCCCCTAGCATGACTTGTAGAGGGTGGGTGCATGCCTCTAGCATAACTTGTAGAGGCTGGGTGTTGGTCTTCAACATGACTTGCAAAGGTTGTCGACCTATCTCCAACATGACTTGTAGAGGTTTGTGATTTCTTCTTCCTATTCTTCCTCTTTCTATTTCGTGTAGACTTCCAGTTACTAGTAACTGTACTTTCACCCGAGGTGAGAGAAGGAGGAGGAGGAGACTTTGCTGATGAAGGAACATCAACATGGTGCCCATGAATTAAGGTTTTTAACTGAGAAGCGTCAAGAGCATTTGGGACATTTGGAATGGTACCCAACCAAACCGGTAGTCCCACATTCAACCCAGGAATGTACAAAGTGGCCATCAAAGGGACAACAATGTTTCCGAAGAAAGGAAAAGCACAAGAATTCCCTTGCAAAGGGGTTCCTTGGTTGGTCTTGTCAGGAACTTTAGCCATGAATATATTATGTAGAGGTTCTCCCCTTGCGGGATCGTTCAAATCTGTAAAAGTCTCACACACTAACTCTGAAGAACCAGTGTTATCAAAACAACACCTATAAAGAGGCGGCTCCACAATTCTAAGTGAAAGACCAAAAAATTCCTCATGACTGATGAAGTGGGAGGTCTACCATGCTAGGTCAAAGACCCAAAGCCATGACTGACTAATTCACTATGCAAAACTAGGGAGCACAGAGCACACGGTAGAAAAAATTATAAAGGCAAATCAAGCAAATGACTAACTAGTTGGAAGAAGAGTTACACCAACCAACACTAGAGAAACTTACTGGTGCAAGTGCAACTCAAATATGAAAGAATCATCTTAGTATACTCTGCAAAGCATGGACCGATGTATTTCCTAGGTATTGTGGTATACCCCTGCGGTCACCTGTGTAAGTCCCTAAAATAAAGGCAACTAGGTTGCCAACTCGTGAACAATCACCAGGCGGGCACAGTCGACAGTCGAGTGGACTGCAATGAACAAGGAATCAATCCTAAAACCTATCAAGGGTATCAAAATCAAGTGGTCCAAAATACAACTGAGGACCTCGAATGGATTTGAGACCCACGAATCTCCGTGGAAAATGAAATCGACAGAATCCCAAAACAAGCCCTCTATATGCATTCCCCACTACGCTTGGTTCAACTTTGGAGGGGTTATCTCCGCTACATTTCCGCATGCGACCTTGTGTTTATCCCCTGTGTTAGAGGGGGGTCCTAGATAAATTTCATGATACTAGAATTTTAACACTCCCTAGCACAAACTCTTATGTATGTTTTGTATCCTTGAAGAGTTTCCTCTCCAACCTAAATCAAGGCTCTAGCCTAGACTAGTTGATGGACCCTACAAACATAAAGTCTAGTTGATTTTAATTAATCGTTAATTTTTTATGGCTTGTATTACTCAAAAGGGGTATGGTAGTGCAACTGATGTTGTTAAGACTCTTTAACCAACTTTTTAAAATTTCTTTATAAGATCTTTGAACAAAAAACTCAAAATAGGATTCCTCTCGACTACGAGCTACTTATTGTCCTAAGTAAACAACCAAGAACTTATGAAATAATTTTGTTTTTTATTTATTTAATGCTCACAAAGAAAAAAGGAAAAATGACGACAAGAAAAGACCAAGAAAAATTATGGCCTAAGTGCAGATCACAAAGAGTTACTGACAATAACATACAAACTGATTAAAGCAGACTCTCACACTTGTCTAAAACCCCTATGAAAGAAAAATTTTGAGGAATTTTTTTTAATGAAAAATAAATATATTGTTGTAATTAGACCTAAATTTTCGACTTCTATGACAAAGACCAAGATTAAATCAAGGCAATCCTTGAGAGGTATAACTCTTGATAAGGAAGAGGATGACTGCCTCTCCTTAAACAAAAATTTTCTCAACAGGCATGATGCTGACAGTTCAACAACCAACGTGTGCACACGAGCTGTGTGTGGTCAGAGTGTGTGTACATACATGCAGGCCTTAGACAGGCCACGTGTACCTCTGAAATTCTTCAAAAATGAAAAAAAAAAAAGCAATTAAACACTGGAAGAAACTACTGGTATTGAGAACCAGAGTCCCTTGAAGACTCAGAAACTTACTTTGACAGAAAAGAAAAAAAATTCTGGGAAACTTTTATAGAAAAAAACCAATATGAGGTGGTACCTAAGCCACAAACTACAAAACAGAGACCAGAATGAGATCCAGAAAACCCCTAAGAAGGATCACTTCTGACAGGGGAGAGGATGACTGCCTCTCTAATTTATTTTTTTCTGAACTGAGACACACGATTGACACTTCATCAGCTAGCGTGTGAACGCAGTCTGTGTGAAGGTAGGGCACGGGTACACACATGCATGCCTTATACAGGCTGCGTGTACCTTTTTGACATCGGTAAAATAAAAGGCAGCCAAGAAAATAAAGTGTTGGTCAGTTTGCACAGGTTGTTGCACAGGTTTTGTCATTAATGTCAAACTTGAAGCTGCACTTTGGTTCGCTGAGAGTTCCTTCGGAATTCGGGAATCAAAGAAAGGAGGAGCTCCAACCTTCGACATCATGATATGCAAAATTGTGAAACGCAAAGTCTCGATGGGGTCAGGAACATCTAATCACGAAAGGCTATGGGTCATCGATCGAAGCGCAAAGTCCCAATGAGATCAGGACCATCTGATCACGAAAGGCCATGGGAACGTCGATCGGAGAAAAGTGGATATCGGGAAATCATAATTCAAAGGAAGGAAATGTGATAGCATTCAACTTGCGAAATGCTGAAATGCGAAAATCTGAATTGTCGTTGAAACATGAATGCCGAAATACCGAAAGGGACACACGTCACATGATTCTGGGATTTTCGGATACTGGGAGTTGGAGGAGTCAAGAGTCGAGACTCTTCATGACAAGAGTCCTGAAGTTGCGAAATGCAAAATGCTGAAATCCTGAAACAGGCACATCAACAAAGACTCTATTTCAGAGTTTCATAGACCGAGAAATCAAAGATCAAAGGAACTTTAACCTTTGAAGTAGTGAACCCTTTAAATGCCGAAACGCTAAAAGCTGAAATGCCAAAAGGGACTATTGTGAGTCTCGAAAACCCGAAAAGAAAAAACGCTGAAATGCTGAAATAAAAAATGCATTTTAGTTAAGCCCATGGTCATAGCCAATGGGCATATGTTTTAAGAACAAGTGTCTTTCCGAAGCACTCAAGGGTTATTCTATGTTGAGACAAAACAAATGTATGATCATCGAACAGTGTTGGTTAAATATTTAAACTGATCGTGTGGCTACTATTCTTCTTGAGGCCTTGACCAATAATGATCACTGTAAGGTACTTATTCAATTATTGTAACTAATTCTTTGAAGCCTGAGGGTTCGATTGTACGCACTGATGATACAGGAAGATATATAAATTGAATGTTGCTAGAAAAGAAAAGAGAGAGGATTATGGGAGATATATGGCTCTGTAAAATTTGAGGAAGAGAAAAAGATAGAGGAGGGAAGACACATACACATATTGATAAATCTAAGTGGTCTGGTCAAGAATGAATTTTGATATGAAAAACAGAGAGGATTTGAATGCTTAATCTTTGACAGAGAAGATAAAGAGTTGGATTGCAGGTTCTTAGTGACAGAGAATGATTTCAGGGTGGTAGGGAGGAGCATAGGGAGACTGTAAAAGTCTCCTATATAGGTTGGTGCTTGTACATTCGAGAGTTGTAGCTTCCATTCAGTAGGTGCTTAAGAAACAGAGGTAGTAGCCTCATCTGGGTTGTAGCTCAGATAAAATAAGAATGTAAAGAGGAGTTGGAGCTTGCCTTTCATTCATAAGAAAAACAGGTTTTTCCCTTTTGGGTTTCCTCATGAAAATCTTTGTGTCATTGTCTATTTATGCGATTGCATATTTATTTATTTGAATGATTTGCAGCAAAACATACAGTAAAAGGCATAATCTGTGTTCATTGAGTAATATTTTAAATAAAGGGAAAGACATTTTATCTAACTAATTCACCCCCCCTCTCAGTTAGGCTATCTTGTATAACAATTGGTATCAGAGAAGGTTACTTCAAGATTCAGTTTAATCACTGGAAGTTTGATCCTTAAATATGGATAAGAAATATGATTTTACTAAACATGGATTACCTCTGTTTGATGGACACAATTATGCTTTTTGGAGTATCAGGATGAAGTTGTTTTTGTAGTCTCAAGGAGTAGATGTTTGGCAAGATGTGTTGAATGAATATAAGACTCTAGCAATAGTTCCAACAGATGCTGCAGGGAAGAAATTCTATGAGAGTAATTCCAAAGCTATGTATGCAGTACTTGGAGGATTGGCAGGTTCAAAATTTGTTAAAGTAATGCATTGTGAGTCAGCAAAATAGCTATGGGAAAAACTGAAGAAGGTATATGAAGGAGATACTAAGGTAAAGAATGCTAAATTACAATCATATAGAATTCAATTTGAAAGTTTAAAGATGGAAGAATCTGAAGATATAGCTACCTATTTCTTATGTATTGATGAAGTAGTCAATACTATGAGAGGTTTAGGAGAAACAATTGAAAATGGTATTATTGTGAAAAAAGTGCTTAGATCTTTACCTGCAAGATTTGAACCCAAAATACCTACTTTAGAAGAAAGAATTGATATTGCTACTGTATTAATGGATGAGTTGCAGGGAATACTAACAACATGTGAGATGAGGACATCTAGTGAGAATTCTTCCAATAAGGAAGCAACTTTCAAGGCAGCAGAGAAGGACAAGAAAAAGGTTGAAACAAAAACCAGTAATCATGAGGATTCAGAAGAAGACATGGAAGAAGCTAACTTTGTC
>SNQJ01S0114130.1:26517-54786 GCA_010110895.2 Picea sitchensis | reverse complement strand
ACAAATGCCTCTTTTGGAGAATCTCCTCTCTTCTTGGATGAAGGTTCAGCTCTAAATATTCTCCCCAATTCCAAAGATCCAAAATACTTTGAGGGTAATTCAGTTTCATAAGTGCTTCCTACTCCTTCTCCAAGCTCAATAACATAATGTTATCTTAGTCCTTGGCCATGTTAAGATTCAATTGTTATGCTCCTTCAAATGTGAAGAGATCATTGATTTTAATGCTCAACCAACAAATGTTCCTAAAGGAGATATTTGTTATGATGTTTGTCATAGCTTTTATCCAAATAGAGACATTAATAAGGCATCTATTCAGCCCTAGACAAAGTCCATGATAAATATAAAACCCCTTATTAATCCTTATATATTGAATTATTACATATATAGTCTTATATTCGTATGTAGGTTAAAAACCTTCATTATACCCTTTGTCTCCTATGTATATACCAAGGATACCTAGTCTTAGGATCATCTCATATAATCTTGTACATTGAATACATTGTAAAAGGGGGTTTCCCCCTTGAAGTGGAATGTTATTCATTGATTTTTTATCATTATCAAGGCGTTGGTACATAACATTTGGTATCAGATCATCGATCCTAGGGTTTTTCTTCCCTAAGCGAGTCATATTGGAATTTTCACTATAACTTCTTTTATGGGAGATTTCAGACTGCAATACTTTGAGGATACTAAGGCAAGATAATGAATAACAAGTGGTAAAATTTCAAGTTATGTTTTATTATATTTTTTGATATGTCATCCATGGAAGTTAGGGTTTGTAACTAGTCTTGAAATTAGTTTCAAACGAGGCATTTTTTAATTTTTGCTATAAAAACATTTTGGTGAAGTTTCAGACTATAAACTCTTCATAATACCAAGGAGAAATAGTGACTTGTCTGTGGAAAAAATTTCAGATTTTGACTCGTTATAATTTATGATATGCATATTGTTGAAGTTTGACTTTTTTACTGATCCTGAAATTAGTCTTAAACAAGTCATTTTGGTACTCTTGATATAACTTTTTATCGGTAAAGGTGTAGACTGTGAACTTTTCAGGAGTTTAAGAAATCATATTAGAGTACTACAAGACAAAATTTTAGACTCATAAGGGTCCATATTTAGATATATATCAGGACAAAGGTCAACCATCCAAAAGTCTCCAAATTAGGGTTTTAAAGGTACGTATATTAACTTACAATTGGCATAATTTTTTATTGGAAGATCTATTTTTTGGTGATCCATAATATGTGATAAAGAGGAAAAAGAAGGGAATTATTATTTTATCCATTGGTAAGAGGTCATTCAAGAATTGCAACTCCTAGTAAACCTCCAGAGAGCTCACACATGACATCTAAAGAAAATGAAGACTTAAAAAATAGGCTATACCCATTGAAGAACCAAGTTGATGAAACAAGTGGTAGTATGTTGAAACATGTGGATTTATCATGTTCCCAAGAAACACTTAAAAAGGAAATGGAAGATAAAATCGAAAGATTGATGGATACGAATATCAACGAATTACAAAATTCCATGTCAATCATCTTGTTAGGTACCCTAGATGAAAGATTTTCTCCAGGAGATATGAAGACACAAGGAAATCATGTAAATATGGAGGAAATAAATATTGAGCCCAAAAATCATGATTATTCATCGCTTCAAGATCCACATCATCGAGGTTTCAATGCGGCACCAAGGAACTACTTCATTCCAAAGATCGATATGAGAAAGTTTGATGGTAAAGACCCTATAAGATGGATATTCCATATGGAGCAATACTTTGATCTACACCAAGTGCCAAGCTTACAAAAGGTACCTATTTCATCCTTGTATTTAGAAAATGATCAATTTGTTTTGGTACCAATGGCCTTGTGAAAGAAAAAATAATTATATTATCTCTTGGTCCATTTAAAAAAAACTGAAACTGAACTTTATATATTATAAAAGAAGGTTGTCCAGAAGCAAACATCTATCATACAAAGTGAAAAATGACACAATTCTTGTACATAGTTCTATAACTAAAAATAAAAAAGATGGAACTTTATCCAAATCATCTTCTCACTTAGACTAATTGAGAACCTTTTTTACAAACTAGCCTAAGAGAAATATCATTTTGAAATACATTCATTGATAAGAAGAATCAGAATCCTAAATTTCTAGTACTCTGGTCTACTGGAGAGTTTCGCCTTCAATGTCCATAGGAGATGTGTTGCAATCCTCAATTTCAATGATTGTGATACCTTCACTGGGGGAGACAAATTAACCTTGGTTAATTGAAGCAGAGGTCAAAAGTTGAAGAAGAACAAGAGACTTGATATGCTGAATGTCAAATTCCATCTCATCATTTCGCCTTGTTTGAATATCTAGGAGATTCCTTAGGGAAATCAAATCTTGGTCCATTTCCCCTAGCTTTATCAATATTTTCTATAAAGCAAAGTTGTTGGCTTGAGACATTTCCTCATTTTTCCAGAGGATTCTTTTAATTTTTCTCCACTTTGGATCCAGATTTGATTTCAATAACCAACAACCAGAAAAACCCCACCAACCAGAACTTGGCGAAGGGTATTTAATTATAGATTTAAAAAAGACTATCAAAAGATGAAATTTAATAGAGTTGAAATGATCGAATTAGAGAAAAAATAAAGAAATTACCAAACCTAGAAGATGAAAGCCTGAAACCCATGGTATACCTGGACTAAGATCCCATCAAAGATATCATTGAATGAGCACCAACACCGCTAAAAAACTGAAACAAATCTCAAAGAAAAAACATCCCAATAGGAGATGAAAAACCAAGAGACCCTCCCGAATACCAAACAAGAACAAGCCATTACCATATAGAGTTTTCTAAAAGAATAAACTAGCACAACGAAAATTCAATAACCACCTCAACACCATAACTCCGAGAATGTGAGAGAAAGAGTATAAAACATATGAAAATCCACTCTAATTGCCACATGTCAACACAATTAAAATGGAAGGTCTTAGACTATGGGATGGACAACGCCCCCCAGCTCCCATTTATTTCTATAATTTCAACCTCCAAATTCGACCCAACCTTATCCCAATGGTCTTCTAGAGAATTTAGGTCCCTTTTAACATGAAAAATACCAAAATTGTCAAAGCCTTCAATTAGAGAGGGTTTGAGAGATAACATTGTTGAAGACATTTCTGTCAGACTGAGATTTCTTGATGATCGCTCAGACTACCTTCATAGAGTCCCCAAGAACCACAATTTTAGTAACATTTTGTTCTTTTTCAATATAAACACCTTTCCATAAGTCATAAACTAAGACACCATTGTTAGATACATTCCCCAGCCCCTAAGAGTATGAATATATCATATTTCCTTTGGGATCAAGGAGACTCTCTCCCACACATGTCACCCCAATCTCTTGGTCCATTTTTACGAATGAATTGATATCACATTACTGGGATATTGAGAGCATTACATTCTTTAGCCAACTGATAAATCTTCGGCAAAAAGGTCCAATTACAAAGCACATTCAACAATTCCAAAAGCTCCATCTTAGTGTAATGAACACTTCTGAGGATAATTTGTTATATCTCTTTATGGACACTTTAAAGTAGAACATTCAATATGAGGTGCATATCTTTGAACCTAAATCCCTAGAGCGAGCTTTAGCTATGGCAAGGAAAGTGGAAAACAAAAATATGGCTACTAGAAGGGTGACCACTAACAACTATAGAGAGCACCATGTTCCCTATTCTAACCTCACTCGACCAATAAGGTTGTAGCATCCCCATTAACCAACTGGGCTATGAAAAAAAAAATGAACTTTGATACCAAATTAAAACATACAAATATTTTGCAAATACATGGATTCATACAAAATAATAATAAAAATATGCATGCAACACCCACAGGAAAAACCCATAAAAATAAACACATAATTTAACACCCAATTGACACTTATATTGATAAAAATATCACCAACTGCGTGCATACCTTCCATGTTCCTCACAACCTTAGACCACACTTCTCAAAACTCTCAACAATGGGTCACCCCTGAGTTGGGACTAAACTCCACATGGATAAAGGAATTCCTAACCAGGATGGTGTATCTCAGACAACAGGAAAAAAATCGTCATAGGTGCCAACTCAAACTAACAACCTACAGTCCCTTATTCCCCACATGCTTGTCCAACCCCAGGAAGTGTGCCCCTTCTCTACTCAACAGTCCCTCGACTTCCCCACTTCCTTTCCAAGGCTTCAACAACAGGCCAGAAAGGAAGTTTCAGAGCCTTGTAGTTGTAGTTTGGCACTTTCGGGAAATCAATTCCCAACAATTTTCTCACCTAGAGAGAATTTCTCACGGGCCCAAAAACCCGCCTCTTCAATATTCCATGGGCTTGACAACATGCTTCTTCAGTCCAACTCCTAATCTAACTAGGTACAAGTACGGTACAGGTACAATGACAATAACATGAAGGTACGAAGGACAACTGAATGAGTGAGTGAATGATAGTGGAATGATGGGAAAATGAACTAAGTCCAAACTATATGTATGCATGTTCCCAACTTGACACTTGTCATGTTGAGAACCACTTGGTCCACTTGTCTTCATCCTTAGAACTTAGGATAAAATAATTATCCATACTTTATACTTTAAGGAATATTAATATAATATTCCCTTTTGGATTAAGCTCCCTATCTTATCCCCTTATCCTTAAATTTTATCCCCCCTTTCTCTAACTAGTGGAGTTTAGTCCCCCATACTCTTTTACATGGTTGGTTTGCTGCAGTGACGTGTTTTTCATTAATATTTGCATGTGATTTAAATTTATAATACAAATATATTTTCCTTTTTGCATCCAGGCTCACCAACCTAAAAAACATGAACATATACACAAAGGCTCTCTGGCCTTAAAATCACACACTCAAGTTGTTGCACGCAGTATCCTAGGATGTGCATACTTCTAATTTTAGTGCGCAACACATATGCACGCTATATTATGGAAAGACGCTTACAAAACTAAATCCAAGACTTGATACAAACAACTCACCAACTTATATTCATATGTACATTTATATTTGCATTTACAATTGTGGTTTGGCCTAGGGGTATTACAAAGGTTGACACCTCAACAAATGGATGAAATAAGAGAAAATAGATTATGTTTCAATTGTGACAAAAAATACAGTAAGGAGCATAAATGCAGTGAGAATAAATTATTCTACATAGACCGTGAAGAGGAAGAAGATCAAGAATTGGAAACATGACAAGATCTATATCTAGAAGAGACTACTGCAACAATATCTTGTCATGCATTGACCAACATCAGTACTCCACAAACCATTAAGATACAAGGATACATCAAAAATAAAAAGGTAACAATGTTGATTTATTTTGGTAGTACCCATAACTTCATCAATTACAAATTAGCGAAATATCTCAATTTCTTTGTATTTTCAACACCAGAGTTTCAAGTAATGATTGTAGATGGAGGTACCATAAATTGTTATGGGAAGTGCCATTATTATGCTCAATATGGGGAAGTATTTATTAGACGTTCCCATGATTTCCATCCAAATGGGTGGTTATGTGTTGTATTAGGGGTCGAATGGTTACAACCATTCAGAACAATGGCCCTTAATTTTCAAGATCTTTTCATAAGATTTTCCTTACAAGGAAAGGAAATTGAGCTTAGAGGTATCCAAGAGAAACCCTCTAAGGTGATAAGCTCTAATAACATGACAAAATTACTCAAAAAGGGACACCATGGTGTAATTTCACTATTGTGTTCACTAGATGTTCAAACATGTATATCCTCTGCTCCAATGGATCTCCAAGTAGTTATCAACAATAATTCCAAGGTATTTGGAGATATGCTTAAGGGTATTCCATGTGATCAATTTCATGACCATGGTATTCATTTGCAAGCATGAAGTGCACCACCTAACAATAGTCCTTATAGGTATTCATATACATAGAAGAGTGAGATTGAACATATGATCCAAGAAACGTTAGAGGAAGGTATCATTCAACCTAGCCAAATTTCTTTCTCTTCACTAGTAGTGATGGTTATGAAGAAGGATTGTGTGGATGGGTCCTAAGTCCCTTGATTAAAAAGCAGGATCCAAACCCACCACTGAGGCCCAATTAGACTCTGCAGCATTTAATAGTGGAATGGTTCTCCAGATCTTACGATCTGACCAATTTATCGATGGGCTTTATGTTTTCTTATGAAGGCTCTTCCTTCAGTTCAGACTATCTCTTTTTGTATTTTCTCTTGGGTGGGACCGATATGAGATGTAATTTGGTATAAACCAACTTGGAAACAAAATAGAATTAATCTTAACTACTGGGGAAGAGGCTGAACTTGGGAAAACCCGTTGCTCAAGCATGCAGACGACAATTTTATACCAGATGCCTAATACTAATACATTAACCATGTGAGAATCCAATTACTGTCTGAGAAACTAATTACCATAAAGAAAACACATATGCGATAAGACAATGGCAAGAAAAATAATTCACCTACTTAATCATCCATCACATAATAACACCACAATTCATCTTCATCATTAAAGTAAAGAACAACAAAATATTGCACTAGATAACCTGACAATAGATTAAATAGCTCTTACTCATTACAACATCATTAATGAAACAAGATAGGAAATAGTTCTTCTCCACGTCCAATTACATGCATTTGATGAAAATAACTTGTCTTTGGCCCAACATGACTTTTCAATTCAAAGGAAACTTCAAAATAATTCTTAACAACCAGAAAGAAAGAGTTCTTGCAACAACCATCGACCCTTAACTAATTGGTCAATGTTCTTATTTATAACATAAAATTCAAATGAAAATAACAACCAAGTGTAGTTTAAACAAAACAAAATTCGCCATGTGGCATCTTCTTCTAACAGTTTATTTAATAGTCAACTCAAGATATCCCTTTGAAAGGGTGACTTTTCTCATACTCCGACCAATTGATAAACAACTCATCACAAGTTTGGGCCCATGGAAATCTGTGTTGCTCCATCGGAGCCGCGTAAATTCCTCTTACCTCCACCGCATGTGCTCGGTACTTCACTAGAATGATGTTTAACTACTGTAGCACAGTCCAAGCTCTAATCGGATGTTCCATAAATCTTTGTACTTTTCCTAGCATTGTGTTGGTCACCTTCGCTAGCTCTTTGACCCATAATAAATCTTGCTTGGTATGTGATTCGACTATGTCATAGAAGTCGATGAAGTTGTCGAGGTTGCCGAACTCGGGGAGTCCGATATCCTTTATTGATTTGTTAATTTTCCCCCAATGTTTCTCGCATTTGGCCCATTGTTCTTGAATTTCTCTATGTGGTTCTTGAGACATCTTAGCCCAATACCCGACTAATCGCTTCATGCAATCAAGACTGCTTTTGCCCAGTACTTGGATGTTGTGTTCTTCTTTATCCTGATCCTGTTGAACTGCATCAATGTATTCGAGTCTCTCTATGGCTTTCCGCACCCTTTCATGCCACCACTTGATATCCTTGCACGTTCCGAGTGCCATGAGAGTGTCTTCCTGGAGCACAGCTATATTTTCGGTAAAAAGGTG
This sequence comes from Picea sitchensis, assembly GCA_010110895.2. Lineage (NCBI taxonomy): Eukaryota > Viridiplantae > Streptophyta > Pinopsida > Pinales > Pinaceae > Picea > Picea sitchensis. The sequence goes on along the minus strand of SNQJ01S0114130.1, from coordinate 47,217 downwards.
CCTTTCTTTTTTGAATTGACTGTAAGCTTCTTTGAACTTGCTTCTCAGGTATACCGTGGTCTGAGTGGCACCCTGATAGTATTCATCCAGGTGGCTCAAATATTTTAGTTCCTTCAGGGTGGTGGCCAGCTCCTTTTCATCTCTTTTGGCTCTGTTTAGGGTGGCATCTGAGAGCGCCATCCCCACGCCGAGGAGCTCGGATGTTCTGGCATTTTCTTTGTTTATCAAGTTTTCCTCTATAGTGATGAGGATGGAGCGATCCAACGTAATCCTCCTTTTATTTGTAGTTCTATGGAAGATGGACTTCCTCTTTCGAACATAGGAGATTGCATAAATATCGACTACCTCGTCCACAGGTTTGGGAATCTGCAGATCACCCCATGTGAGTGTGTTTCCCAAATTTTCGATGGTTTATATTTGTTCAAGATCGGGTTCTTGAACTTTCTCGTTGTGATCTGAAGGCCTGACCTCTGCCTGTCTCTTGTCGGGGATCTGAGTATCGAGTAGAATAGAGGCGTCGGGAAAAGAATAGATACTTACGTGTTCATCGGCCGTTGAAACGTCGATTTCCTTTTGCGGGGATCCTTCCTTTGGCTCATCCAATTTTGACTTGTCCTTCAGATTGTCTACTTGGGTTTCTGGCACATCGAGCCTCTTTGTGTCGGGAACATTTTCGGTTTCTATTTCCTTTCGCAGGATCTTATGGGTTTGGACCTCGAGAGCATGAGAAGAAGTCTTCTCAGGTCCCTTTTCTTCTTGGACACACACAGGGGTCTCGTGAAATGCCTCCAGGATTTCATCATCACTATATATATTTATAAACTCACTCAAAGGATTAGGTGTGCTTGTCTCTACTAATACCCGACCTGTCTCTGGTTGAACCGTCACACCTACCAGAGATCCAACCGGTGGCATTGTGGATTCAGGGTTATCTGACCCATTGATGTTATCAAGGTTCATGAAATCAGAGTTGCTTGGCCCCGTCGGGATTTCTTCTGCATTATCGGTCGAAAGCCTTAGCAACCTGATGAGGTCCGGGTTATCCCACATCTGCTTCATTATCTATTGGGCCTATTGATACACGTTTCCCCCCATCCCCTGCACAACTTGAGGCTCAGAGAAATTCCTATCTTGTACCGGGGTTACCTGGGGAATATCTATTGTTTCGGTGGCTTCTTGAGGAGTTTCCACCACTTCGACTGATTCGAGTGCTATCCTTTATTTGATGGCCTTGAGGATTTCTTGAGCCGATTGTTCCAAGACTATTTCTTGCTCATCCCAACTCATGGCCTTAAACCTGGTTGCTTTAGGGTCAACCATCCTTGCCACCACCTCATCCCATCTTTGAGAATTTTTGGTGAAGATCTCATCCTCAAACCTATCATGGGCATATGGTCAGCAGAATGATACCTGTGACGCGTGCTTCCGAACTAGACCCTTGGGGTCATTCTTGCGAAAACAACCAACCTGGATCGGAACCCCAATTGGCTTAACCCTTCTTGATTGGCATGTGCAGTGTCCTTTACCATGTACAAACCAATATGAAACCCATAGGGTATGAAGGCTCACTTCTTATCCTTTACCAAAGTAGAATTATAACCTTGCAGGATGGTCTGATAACATATTTCCCCTACTACTAGTCGATCGGGGACATATACATGTAACAGATGGGGTGCTCTGGTGGCGTCGAAAACCCTGATGTAAGTATCACGCTCATCCATATACCAATGGCCAACTTTCGATACAACTTTTTTGGTTGCATCCAACAGTCTTGGGCACACTTTCTTGAACAACAAGAAATAAATACGTGCGATAAACTGATCGCAGATGAGAGAGTATGATTTCTTGTACCTGTTCTCCCAGAAGATGCTGAAATACACATGGATCGGGAGCTCTGATGTGTGCTAGCTCAAGTTCATTTCGACAAAGACATTTCTGGCACAAATGACGTCCAATAGATAAGAAGCCATATAGAAGGATGGGGTTTCTCCCTCTTTCAGCGTTTGAGCCTATCGTATGCAAGTGCTCAACTGTTTGGAGATGATGGCACCCCAGTTAAAACCTATTCTGGAAATGGCTACCATATAAGCTAGAGGCATGCAAGCCTCTAAAAACCTGGAGAAGTCTTTCTCCCCATGCAATCGGTAGAGGAGGGCCATTAGATAGATGTACGACTCCCTCAGGTTAGAAGTCGGGTCCAGCCAGAGGTCTGATTGGTGAAATTTTTATCCTCTCTCCACCATGATGCCATCGCCTTGATGGTGTCATTTTTCTCATAGAAGCTTAAAACAAAATTGGTGTTTAGACATTCTTCCAACTCTCTAAGCTTGTAGTAATTCTGCACTTCCACCAGGAGGAAAACCTCGACACACTCGTCATTGTCATCATTAATCAAACATATTTGTGTGTCAGTGTGATCGATAAACCATTTCAGGAGTTCTATGCAAGGGAATATTGGAGTCCTGCTCGCCACCTTGTGCAGATATGCCTTTTGAACATTCGGGAGGACTTCATCATCAAGTCTTCTGGCATCAGGATTGTTGTGGGGGATATATTCAGGAAATTCCTCCCGCTTGATTTTATTGAAAAGTTCTTCCCAACGCGGGAATACTATATTGGTCCCAATGTTCTCCTCTGTGTCTCCAAAGGATGGGGGTTGAACGAAAGCCTTCTTAGTGGCTGTTTTCATGACGAGCATCGACTTTGGAGAAAATTCCATTTGTCTTGCAACCGTGGAGGAGGAACCTTCTCCCACCTCTGGTTCTTGCATCTTTGGTGCTCTTGGAGATTTCCTGGTGGTGGGTTTCTTCGGAGGCATCGTTTATGCAACTGAAAACGATCCTTTAGGAAAGTGTACAAAGTGACATTGGATAAAACGTATGAAATGAATCATAAAACATCCATAGACTGGTGCATACCCGTAACACTTTCTAAACTGTTGTTTAATACTCACTGGACCTTGGAAGCTATCCCCAGATTGCTCGTATTGCTCCTGTGGATGTTCTAAACTCGTTTGCGCACAGAATAACCCTATTATAATGACTCAAAAGAATATAACGGGAGACATCCTACCAGTCGTATCAACCAGTTAATACGAGAAATGGGTGGAATTCAAAACAATATACCACCAAATCTCTGCAAATAAATTCTACGTGGGTTGACGATGGATGCGCGAAGGGAGATGCACTGTATTGACTTGTTCAAATGGTCCTTTTGATTCGTGCACAAATTAGCAACTAATGCGAGATTTTGAAATTAATTGACCCTTTAAATGTGTCGTATCTAGCGTATCTTAGAGATAAAACATCCCATCACGTCGTTTTCTTAGTGGACAGATAAGGAATCGACGATATCCTTATGCATGTTTTCGTCGGTATCCTCCTGAGAAAACTTCTGATGCCAATTGATTTCATCGTATGGTATCGACATGGCACCACTGACTCGGGATACAGGTTACTAATGACCGCGAACTTAGCTTACGGGTAATGGTCGGGCTCGGGAATGTGCTCAAGTAGAGCGCTTTAAGCTAAACTTGGGACTGCCGATGCCGAAAAGGTATCGGAGGTCGGCTTTTGGAAATAAACCTATTGCGCATCCTCCTTATAATTTAATGCCCCCAAAAAATCCCCGACACCGAAAACATTTCGGAAGTCGGTGATCAGTGATATCACTTCATTCTTCATGAGTGATTACTCTCTTAGTCTTTCGTCGATACCAAAGGGATCGGTCATCGACGATATTCTCGGTGATTCTTGTCGTGGAATAAATCTCGCATCTGCCGATGCCGACGAAGATCGGGACTCGACAACTTTGGTTCTCTCTAGCATTTTATTTCATGCTTAATCCTTTCCGATGCATAATTCTTTAAGTGCGTTCGGGAAAGCTTTGAATGTCAATTCTCTAATTTAGATATTAGTATTTTAAGTTAATGGTTTTCACATGTCCAAGCAAGCTTTTAAAGACTTAATGAGAATAAAAAATGATAAGCAAAGGCCACATTTTTCATACTGAAGTCGAATTAGACAATGCCAAAACATCAAGTGGTACCCAAAAAGTGAAATTTGACATAGACTTTTTAGGGTGTGTTGAGTGCTCAGCAAATGGAGATTCATTAGGAGAAAGCAGAATCTTTGTTCTTCCTTCATGCTCGACTGATATGAAAGTTGGGTTAGAACCTTACTGGTTTTTAAATTGAAGCCTCTTTTACCTTTGTAATTTGAAATTCTTCGGTTAATGCTTCTGGGTCTGCCTATGGGGTTTTTAACCTTTTTTCCTCCTTTGTTTCCTGTAACCTTGACTCATGACCCTTTTTACAAAATTCTAGTAAATCATTCACTGGTATGGAGCCTTTAGTTACCTCTACTCACTTTCTTTGGTGTTGCTTTGATGTCAATGAGCGTCCATAGCCCCGACAGAGTCACCCTGACATCACAGACCTTACTCCACTTCCAATGAGCATCCATAGCCCTGACAGAGATATATGCATACCCTCTCCTACTGTTCACTCTTTTGATCATATCAATTTTATTCCGTCATGATTCCTTAAGCGAGTGGGAGAGGATGATGTCTGTTTATTTCGCGAAGTGATATTGTTAAGGTGAATCCTTTGTTATCTTTGTGTTCGGGGTTCATGTAGTCCTTTCCAACTTTCCTACTTTCCCTTAAGGTTTTACCAGGCCACTAAGTAGACATTTCTGACATTCCTCCAAAGTTGTTCATTTGTGTAGGTTAGATGGAGGACCCCTCAAAGCACCCACAAGTTCCTTGGTGCTTCTTGTGTTGTATGTGAGCGATGAGTTCAGAACAGAGTTCGCTATGTCACATGATTTGAGGTCAACCATTTTCTTGTTAAACACAACTTTCAAAAGCGCAGAAATCCAGAAAGAAAAAGAAAACAACAAAAAAAACATTACACAATCATGAAAACACTCATATAAAACAATTATTTTATTTATTTTTTAATTTTTAATTTTTTATTATTATTTATTATTGGAAATATTGTTTGAGGGCTTGGCCATTTACTGGGAGGGAGTGAGGTTCCCCCTTCAGATTTTGTAACAGACAAGTGCTTGCCCTATTCTTCTTAGCCACCTAGAAAGGTCCAAGCCACAGATTCTGAAACTTAGAATGACTCCCTTTTGGTTCATTTACTCTGTCCCATTTTAGGACTAAGTCTCCTACTTCAAAAATTTTCTCTTTAGCCTTATGTTTATCAAACCATATTTTCACTATCTGTTGGTGAGCTAGAAATTTTGACTTATCCTTTTCTCTCTCTTCTTCTAGCATGAGCAGAGTATCAATTCTTTGGTGTATGACCGATGAGGGTTCCCTGCTGGAATCTTGGGCTAGTTGAAGAGATGGAAGATAAATCCCATTTGGGAGAATGGATTCCTGCCCGTAAACCAGAAAGTATGGGGAATTTCCTATAGATTCCTTGGGTGTGACCCTATTGGCCCATAGAGCGTTATGGAGTAGATTATGCCAATTCCTTTGGTTATCTGCAACCATATTTTTTAATATTCTCACTAGGTTCTTATTGGTCGATTCTGCCACCTCATTTCCCTGTGGATAATAATTTATAGAGTACCTAATTATAATTAATTTGCCTAGAGAAAACTCTATCAATAGAGTGGAAGAAAAATAAGCTGCATTATAAAAAACTAGAACAGAAGGGACACCAAACCTTGTGATCAATTGTTGTTCTATGAATTGGATCACCACCTTCTCGTTTACATGAGTCAAAGGGATGGCCTCTCCCCACTTCGTGAAATAATTGGTGGAAATAAGTACATACTTGTGTTGTTTCAAGGAACTAGGTGTAATTTCTCCTATGATATACAATCCCCATTACTCAAAAGGCCTAGAGACAGTCACTGGTTGGAGTGGGACTAGTGCTCTCTTCTCCCTCCCACCACTTATTTGACAAGTTTTATAGTTCCTAGTGTAGGTGTGAGAGTCTTTGAACAAGGTGGGCCAATAATAGCCAACTCTCAGTATCTTATGAGCGATGGTGTTTCCTATGAAATGTCCATCGGCATGGCCGTCATGGAGCTCCTTTAGAAATTTATCTGCGTCTTCACGTTAGAGACATCTCAAGAGTACCCCATCATAATTAATCTGAAAGAGTACCGAATTTATGAGGTGATATTGTGTAGACTTTAACCTGATAGATCTCCTTTCCCTAGGGTTGATATTTTCTGGACAAGTCCCATGGTGTAGGAGATATGTTAAATTCTCATACCAAGACTCTGGCCCTGGGGAAATGTATGAATATTCACCACACCATAATTCCATTTCATTCTCCCATCTAGGGTCTTCATTTACTTGGTCCCGAGCTTCAACTACAAGTTTGCACAACCCTTGCCCTTTAACTAGTTTGGCAGGTTTTATATCTAGATCAAATTCTTGGACCACTTCCATCCAGTTCCCTCTTATTTCCCCCATATCTTGTTGAGTAAACAAGGATCAGACCATAGGGTGAGGCACAATCACTTTGGTGTGGTTCTTGAGGATGTAAGCCCTAAAGTGATTTACTTCCTTATATACCGCAGAGGTCTATTTATCAACAACAGGATAATTAATTTCGGCTCCCTAGAGATTATTGCTCATGAACAACACCGAAGCCTCATTGTTGTCATCATCCTTCTGAGTCAATACTACAACTAACGACTGGTCGGAGGTGAAAGTATAGAGGAAGAAATCCCTATTGAAATCGGGACTTCGTAACACGGGGGCATGGGATATAGCATTTTTAATATTGTTGAAAGCATCCTTTCGTTCATCATCCCACTTAAATTTGACATCTTTGAGAATCATATTTTGTAAGGGTTTGATAGTTTCCATGAAATCAGGAGTGAATTTCCTCACGAAATTGATTTGCCCAAAAAAGACGGCATAGATTTCTTGTTGTGAGGAAATGAGAGTTGAGATATGGCCTTAATCCTTTCTCGGTATATGTGAATGCATGCTTGAGATATAATGTGGCCTAGCAACTTACCTTCCTCGATGCCAAAAATAGTTTTCTTGGGATTTAAGGATATACTGTATCTCCTACACCTTTCAAAAATTTGAGTTAAGTGTTGGATGTGATCTTCTCTGTTCTTTGAATATACAGTTACGTCATCTAAATACACTACCACACACTTGTTGATTAGTCCCCAAAACACTATGTCCATTTCCCTTTGGAAGGTTTCCCCTGTGTTGAATAAACCAAAGGGCATGCGTTTATAAGCAAAGGTTCCCCACTTGGCTCAGAAGGTAGTTTTCAAACGATCTTCCGCTGAAACTAGGACTTGGTTGTAACCTGAGAAACTGTCCAGTAGAGAGAAAATCTCCGAGCCAGACACGGTCTGCAGGAGTTGCTCCATTAGCGGGATTGGGTAGTTTTCCTTTTCTGAAGCTCTGTTGAGGTTCCTAAAATCTACGCATAAGCAAATTTATCCAGACTTTTTTCTCACAGGAACTAGATTTGCTACCCATGCAGAATGCCTAACTTGGAAGATGATCTTGGCATTTAAAAGTTTCTTTAATTCCTGATACATGAGAGGTTATGGGTGATACTTTCGGAGCTTCTGTTGGAAGGGTTTCACCTCAGGTTCTAACGGTATAGTGTGTTGAATGATATGGGTGTCATAAGCTTTTAGATCTTGGTAGGACCATGTGAAGACATATTGATATTTTTTGAACAGTTTGAGATAAGCCTTTCTTTCCTATTTAGATGTAGTCTTGCCGAGATTCACATTATTTGGGTTTTCCAAGGTTCTGAGATTTATAGTTTCATGTAGGGGACAAGAGATACCAGTCTTTCCATTTTTAGGCCCCCTAAATCGTTCTTTCAGGTCAAAAAGATTTTCCAAATTAGCTATCCCTTTCAGGATGGTCTGAGATTTTGATCTATCAATAGGTTGGCCTATCCGAGGATCAATTTCTATTGATTGCTCCTAGAATACTTCATCATTGATGGAAAAATCTTTGAAATTGTCTTGGTTAGTCAGGAAGTTTATGATCTGTTCATCTCCTTCAAAGACTTTCCAATTGGAAATGTTGTTAGGCACTAATGGTTTGTAGAGTAGTTCCATAGTGAATCGGGAGTCTTCATAATATTCCAGAGGTGACAACCTTGAAGTAGCTGTGGCCAGGGAATCAACACGGATATTCTTTTCTCTGGGGATCATGGTGATATTGAAAGCTTCAAAATGCTCTATTAACCTATGCACTTCCTGCTGATAATTCTTTAGGTGTGGGGAATTACAATGTATAGTATTCCTTACTTCTCTAACGATAATATCTAAGTCTCCAAAAACTTTCAATTCTTTGACGTTTAAGTCTATGGATTTATTTAACCCTTGTACTAGAGCTTCATACTCGATGGTGTTATTGGTGCATTCGAATTCTATTCTACAGGACAGGAAATGATGTTTACCTTTTGGATCAATGAGGATGAACCCTGCCCCTAATCCTTCCTGCGATTTAGATCCATCAAAGTATATGGTCCAAATTTGTGAACGACAATACCCTTTTCCTCTTTCTTATTACTTTCATGCTCCCCTATATTTTGTTCTGGAATCTCTAGTGCATGGTCTTGACAGAAGAGGGTGTCTTCTGTTGGTATCGATGACTTCTCTTGAAAAAACATTTCAGAGTTTTGAGTGAGAGGGACATCGGATAAGAGAGGAGAAAATTTCCCGAAGTGGGAATTGCAGGAATAATTTCCCAGCACGGGGAAATCTATGGATGAGGGTTCGTTCAGGGTTTCTACATCAGTGACCGTATGTTTCAAGTATCTCTCCCTATCGATTTTGACCATATTCTTGTATCCCTTTAGTGGTAGCCAAAGGTGTGCCCAGTCTATACTAAAGTACCCGTTTAACTTCTCAGACCAATCTCGACTTAGTAATAACCCATAGGCCTTTGGGATGTCTACTACAATGATGTCAATCACTTGCACAAACTTAGGATGTGTCTCTATCCTGATCATTACATTTTTGAGTTACCCCATGACTTTGACCTGGGTTTTGTCTAGTTATATCACACGTTTATCTCTCTTGAGAGGAACGACATTTAATTTTTTGCAAATAGACAAGGGCATAACGTTGGAAAATTCTCCCGAATCTACCAAACAATTGTGGAGGTTCTTGTTGAAGACTTCAAACGTTAAGAGAAATGGTGGGACAAAAGGTTTTCCCTTCTTAACTTCTGAGCAGGTATTCACAGTTGGTTTATTTACTAGATCTGTGGAAGTTAAATTTCTTTGCTGCTCATTGCTTGTCGTAGGGCTTTCTACTGATTTCAACACTTGTAGCAAGAAATATTTTTGTTGAGGGATTATACATATGCCCACAACCGATATATTATCCTTCAACTTCTTCAGATCTTCAACTACGTTGTACTCCAGTTTGGGTGATTCTCACGTATGGATGCTAATAGGGTTCTTACGGGGAGAAAAAGGTTCTTTCGGGTGATCGGGAGTTGACCTTTCCCCTGACATTTGAGTGGTAGTGGGATCCTTTGAGACATGATGACCTTTACTTCTAGTTTTCACAACCAAGATCTCTACGGGTGGTTCTTGAACCTGAAATAGGTTGTTGGAAGGCATAATTAGGCCAGGATCCCATATCAACATGGTTGTATCTTCTAGTGGGTCAATCTCTTCCTGGTCAACAACATTCATAACAAAACTGTTTGGTTGTTCAGTTAGAGAAACCTCATCTAAAAACCAGTTGTCCATCAAATTCATGGCATGCACCCATTGAGGGCAGTCTCTTTCAGAGTGGTTTTCCTAGTGATAATTATAGAAAGAATCAAATGTGACATTCCCTAAATCGATATTCAAGTTAGCTAGGGGAGGTTCAATGGCTTTGAACGATGGGTTCCTTTTAAAGAAAGACTTATAGGGCCTTTGGCCTTGGTTTCCTTCTCCTGTGTTTCTCTTCATGTCTATGATCTCGTTTGATAATTTATTAACCATGCATTGTAGTTCTTCTATGTCTCCATTACCCTTGTCGAGAGTTTGTTATGCTTGTTTCCCTAGCAGTCTAGTTAGAAGGAGTCCTCTTCTGGGAGGAGGTTGAGATTCTTTCTTAACTAAAGAGACATGACCTACTTTAAACCCTTTCATCTAGAATTCTATCATTTTAGCTTCTTCAAAATTCTCAGCTAAGGTTCGTTTGGCATCCCTCTTCACAAACATGGAAATAGAAGCTAGGAGTGCATTAGCGTATACTTCAATTTGCAACTCCTGAGTTGGTTTGGCTTCGGGATGGAATTTGTTTAAGATGGTAGTGAACCTTTGATTGAAATATTTAACCTTCTCTTTCAAACTCATGGTGGCGGCGAACAACTCAACCATCAGAGCTCCTGTAGTAGTCTCTTGTGCAAATTTATCTAGAAAATATTTTTGAAACTTTGTCGAGTTAGTTATGGATCCTACAGGTAAGTTAAAATCCCATGTGGAGGCTGAGTTCTCAAAAGTGTAGCGGAATAGCCTGCAAACTACATCTTCATGCTGGATGTTCATAAGCCCGATTGCTAGTATAAATTCCTTGATATGATCTTCAAGCAATCTTGAAGTTTCGAGATCGATCTTAGGAAGCAACTTCTCTAGATGTCGGGGAAGGTTATGGACTGGTCTCGGAAGGGCCAAAGTGTCTCTGGCCAACCGGGGTTGATTTTTTAGAGGTGGGTTCCCCCTTTCTTCATTAAGGTCATTGTTTCCTTCCATATCTTTAGAGTCTGAGTTAAACTCCTCCTCTTCCAAAAAATCGTCTGGTTCAGAGATGTCACTGGCTGGCGTTTCGGGTATCAGATCAAGAGGATCTTGGATTTCGGTGATTGCGAAATATATTAAGTCTTCTACCGAGTGCATGAAAAACTCGTCGGTAGTACTAACCACTAGTCTTATTTGTTGTTTTCTTTGAGGGAGTATCGGAGCTAAGGACAACGCACCGATCTGTCGGGTGTATGCTCTTGTGATTCTTCTAAATTGATTTACTTCCTCGTGAGGAAGAGCGTAAGGTATTTCAGGGTGAAAAGATTCTTCCTCGAGATGGGGTGAGTTACTCATTCCAGGAGTACTCAGCATGTGTGGGCTGTCTTGGGAATGGCTAGCCATGCATGTGGGATGTTTTCAATATATAGGTTGTTTGAAATACTATGTAAAATATATATCCAACCATTCATTTTCAGGCCCTCCTTCTAGAGCCAATTCTGTTGATGGGTCCTAAGTCCCTTGATTGAACAACAGGAACAAAACCCTCCACCGAGGCCTAATTAGACTTTGTAGTGTTTAATAGTGGAATGGTTCTCCAGATCTTGTGATCCGTCCAATTTATCGATGGGATTTATATTTTCTTATGAAGGATCTTCCTTCAGTTCGAACTATCTCTTTTTGTATTTTCTCTTAGGTGGGACCGATATGAGATGTACGCCAGTATAAACCAACTTGGAAACAAAATATAATTAAGCTTAACTACTAGGGAAGAGGCTGAACTTGGGATAACTCGTTGCTCAAGCATGCAGACGACAATTTTATACCACAGGCCTAGTACTAATACATTAACCATGTGAGCATCCAATTATTGTCTGAGAAACTAATTACCAAAAAGAAAACACATATGTGATAAGACAATGGCAAGCAAAATAATTCACCTACTTAATCATCCATCACATAATAACACCAAGATTCATCTTCATCATTAAAGTAAAGAACAACAAAATATTGCACCAGATAAATTGACAATAGATTAAATATCTCTTACTCACTACGACATCATTCATGAAACAAGATAGGAAATAGTTCTTCTCCACGTCCAATCACATGCATTTGATGAAAATAACTTGTCTTTGGCCCAAGAAGACTTCTCAATTCAAAGGCAGCTTCAAAATAATTCTTAACAACCAGAAAGAAAAAGTTCTTGCAACAACCATCAACCCTTAACTAATTGGTCGATGTTCTTATTTATAACATAAAATTCAACTGAAAATAACGGCTAAGTGGAGTTTAAACAAAACAAAATACGCCACATGGTGTCTTCTTCTAACAGTTTCTTTATTAGTCAACTCAAGATATCCCTTCAAAAGGGTGACTTTTCTCATACTCCAACCAGCTGATAAACAACTCATCGCAAGTTTGGGCCCATGGAAATCTTTGTTTCTCCATCAGAACCGCGTAAATTCCTATGACCTCCACTGCATGCGCACGGTACTTCACTAGACTGGTGTTTATTTGTTGTAGCACAGTCCGAGCTCTAATCGGATGTTCCATAAATCTTTGCACTTGTCCTGGCATTGTGTCAGCCACCTTTGCTAGCTCTTTGGACCATAATAAATATTGCTTGGTATGTGATTCGACTATGTCGCACAAGTCGACGAAGTTTTCAAGGTTGTCGAACTCAGGGAGTCCGATATCCTTTATTTCTTTGTTAATTTTCCCCCAATGTTTCTTTCATTTGGCCCACTGTTCTTGAATTTCTCGATGTGGTTTTTGAGACATCTTAGCCCAATACCCGGCTAATCGCTTCATGCGATCAAGACTACTTTTTCCTAGCACCCGAATGTCGTGTTCTTTTTTACCCTGACCCTGTTGAACTGCATCAATGTATTTGAGTCTCTCTATGGCTTGTCGCGCCCTTTCATGCCACTGCTCCATATCCTTGCATGTTGCGAGTGCCATGAGAGTGTCTTCCTGGAGCGCAACTATCTTTTTGGTAAAAAGGTGCCTCTCTTTTTTGAATTAGTTGTAAGCTTCTTCGAACTCGCTTCTCAGGTATACCATGGTCTGAGTGGCACCCTCATAGTATTCAACCAGGTGGTGCAAATTTTCTAGTTCCTTTAGGGCGGTGACCAAATCCTTTTCATCTCGTTTGGCTCTGTCTAGGGTGGCATCTGAGAGTGCCATCCCCACGCCGAGGAGCTCAGATGTTCTGGAATTTTTTGTGTTTATCAAGTTTTCCTCTATAGTGATGAGGATGGAGTCATCCAATGTGATCCTCCTTTTCTTNGGCCTTCCTCTTTCGATCGTAGGAGATCACATAAATATCAGCTACCTCGTCCACAGGTTCAGGAATTTGCTGATCACCCCATGTGAGTGTGTTTCCCAAATTTCCAATGGTGTATATTTGTTCAAGATCAGGTTCTTGAACTTTCTCGTTGTGCTTCGAAGGCCTGGCCTTTGCCTGTCGCTTGTCGGGGATTTTAGTATCGATTGGAATAGAGGCATTGGGAAAAGACTCGATACTTACTTGTTCATCAGCCATTGAAACATTGATTTCCTTTTGCGGGGATCCTTCCTTTGGCTCATCCGGTTCTGACTTGTCCTCAGGTTTCTGGTGCATCGAGCCTCTTTTTGCCGGGAACATTTTCGGTTTCTATTTCCTTTCCTGGGATCTTCTGGGTTTGGAACTTGGGAGTAGGAGAAGAAGTCTTCTCAGGTCCCTTTTCTTCTTGGATATGCACAGGGGTCCCGCAAGATGCCTCTGGGCTTTCATCATCACTATATATATTTATAAACGTGGTCAAAGGATTAGGTGCGCTTGTCTCTACTGATACCCAACCTATCTCTGGTTGAGTTGTCACACCTACCAGCGATCCAGCCGGTGGAATTGTGGATTCATGGTTATATGACCCATTGATGTTATCAAGATTCATGAAATCGGGTCTGCTTGGCCCTGCCGAGATTTCTTCTAGGCTATCGGTCGGAAGCCTTGGCAACCTGATGAGGTCCGGGTTATCCCACATCCGCTTCATTATCTGTTGGGCCTATTGATACATGAGTCCCCCCATCCCCTGCACAACTTGAACCTCATAGAAATTCCTATCTTGTACTGGGGTTACCTGGGGAATCTATGCTGTTTCGGTGACTTCTTGAGGAGTTTCCACCGCTTCAACTGAGTCGGGTGCTATCCTTTCTTCGCTGGCCCTGAGGATTTCTTGAGCCGATTTTTCAAAGACTCTTGTTTTCTCATTCCAACTCATGGCCTTAAACCTGGTTGCTTTAGGGTCAACCATCCTTGCCACCACCTCATCCCATCTTTGAGCATTTTCAGTGAAGATCTCATCCTCAAACCTGTCATGGGCATATGGCCAACATGATGATACCTGTGATGCGTGCTTCAGGACCAGACCCTTGGGGTCGTGCTTGCAAAAATGGACATTCTGGAATCAAAACTCCAATTGGCTTAACCCTTCTTGCTTGGCCTGCGCGGTGTCCTTTACCATGTAGAAACAATTATGAAACCCATAGGGTATGAAGGCCCGCTTCTTATCCTTTACCAAAGTAGCATTATAACCTTGCAAGATGGTATGATAATAGATTTCCCCTACTACTAGTCGATCGGGGACATATACAGGTAATAGATGGGGTGCTCTGGTGGCACCAGAAACCATGATGTAAGTATTGTGCTCATCTAGATACCAATGGCCAACTTTCGATACAACCTTTTTGGCTACATCCGACAGCCTTGGGCACTCTTTCTTGAACAACAAGAAATAAATACGTGCGATAAACTGATCATAGATGAGAGAGTGGGATTTCTTGTACTTGTTCTCCCACAAGATGTCGAAATACACATGGACCGGGAGCTCTAATGTGTGCCAGCTCAAGTTCATTCCAGCAAAGAAATTTCTGGCACAAATGACGTCCAATAGATAAAAAGACATATAGAAGGATGGGGTTTCTCCCTCTTTTGGCGTTTGAGCCTGTCGTATGCAAGTGCTCAGCTGTTTGGAGATGATGGCACCCCAGTTAAAACCTATTACAGAAATGGCTACCATATAAGCTATAGGCATCCAAGCCTCTGAAAACCTGGAGCAGTCTTTCTACCCATGCAATCAGGAGAGGAGGGCCATTAGATAGATGTACGACTCCCTCAGGTTAGAAGTCGGGTACCAGCCAGAGGTCCGATTGGTGAAATTTTTATCCTCTCTCCACCACAATGCCATTGCCTTGATGGTGTCATTTTTATCATAGAAGCTTAAAACAAAATTGGTGTTTAGACATTCTTCCAACTCACTGAGCTTGTAGTAATTCTGCACTTCCACTGGGAGGAAAACCCTAACACACTCATCGTTGTCATCATTAATCAAACATCTTTGCGTGTCAGTGTGATCGATAATCCATTTCATGAGTTCGATGCAGGGGAATACTGGAGTTCTTCTTGCCACCATGTGTAGATACGCCTTTCAGACATTTTGGAGGACTTCATCGTCGAGTCTTCTCGTATCAGGATCGTTGTGGGGGGTATATTTGGGAAATTCCTCCCGCTTGATTTTCTTGAAATTTTTTTCCCAGTGTGGGAATACTGTCTTGGTCCCAATGTTCTTCTCTATGTCTCCAAAGGCCTTGGGTTGAACGAAATCCTTCTTGGTGGTTGTTTTAATGACGGACACCGGCTTTGGAGAAAATTCCAATTGTCTTGCAACCGCTGGGAAGGAACCTTCTCCCACCTCTGGTTCTTGCAACTTTGGTGCTCTTGTAGATTTCTTGGTGGTGGGTTTCTTCGGAGGCATCGTTTCTGCAACCGAAAACGATCCTTTAGGCAAGTGTACAGAGTGACATTGGATAAAACGTATGAAATGAAGCATAAAACATCCATACACAGGTCCATACCTGTAATGCTTGCTAAACTGTTGTTTAATACTCACTGGATCTTGGAAACTATCCTCGGACTTCTGGTCTCGCTCCTCTGGATGTTCTGAACTCCTTCATGCACATAATAACCTTGTTTATAATGACTCAAAAGAATATAACGAGAGTGATCCTACCAGTCGTATCAACCAATTAATATGAGTAATGGGTGAAATTCAAAACAATCTACCGCTGAATCTCTGCAAATAAATTCTAAGTGGGTTGACAGTGGAGGTGGGGAGGGAGACGTACTGTATCGACATGTTCAAATGTTCCTTTTGATTCACACACAAATTAACAACTAATTCGATATTTTGAAATTAATTGACCCTTTAAATGCGTCGTATCTAGCATATCTTAGAGATAAAACGTCCCATTGTGTCGTTTTCTTAGTGGGAAGATCAGGAATCAACAATATCCTTATGCATGTTTCCATCGGTATCCTCCTGAGAAAACTTCCGACGCTGATTGATTTCATCGTATGGTATCGACGTGGCATCACTGACTCGGGATACATGGTACTAATGAGCAGGAACTTAGCTTACGGGTAATGGTCAGGCTCGAGACTTTGCTCAAGTCGAGCGCTTTAAGCTAAACTTGGGACTGTCAATGCCGAAAAGGTATCGGAGGTCGGATTTCGGCAATAAACCTATCGCATGTCCTTATAATTTAACGCCCCTGAAAAATCCCTGATACCGAAAGCGTTTCAGAAGTCGGCGATCCGTGATATCACTTGATTCTTTGTGAGCACTTACTCTCTTNTAGTCTTTCGTCAATACCGAAGGGTTTGGTCATCGACGATATTCTCGGTGATTCTTGTCATGAAATAAATCTCGCATCTGCCGACGCCGATGAAGATCGAGACTCGACAAATTTGGTTCTCTCTACCATTTTCTTTCACGCTTAATCCTTTCTGATGCCGAATTCTTTAATCACGTCCGGGAAATCTTTGACTATAAATTCTCTAATTTAGATATTAGTCTTTTAAGTTAATGGTTTTCACATGTCCAAGCAAGCTTTTAAAGACTTAATGAGAATAAAAAATGATAAGCAAAGGCCACATTTTTCATACTGAAGTCGAATTAGACAATACTAAAAGATCAAGTGGTACCCAAAAAGTGAAATTTGACATAGACTTTTTAGGGTGCGATGAGTGCTCAACAGATAGTTCATAGAGTAGGTCTCCATATTATATACAACTCAATAAAATGATCATCTAAGATAAGTTTTCTAATCCTGTCATTGATGAATTATTAGATGAATTTCATGGATTAATTGTATTTACTAAGTTGGATCTTCATTCGAGATATCATCAAATCAGAATGAGTTAGGAAGAAATTCCCCAAAAAACCTTTAGAACATATGAAGGCCATTATGATTTTTTGGTTATGAAATTTGGACTAACTAATGCACCTTCAACATTTCAAATCTCGATGAGTTCTAATTTCAAACCCTTCCTTTGAAAATTTGTGTTAGTATTTTTTGATGACATACTAATCTAAAACAAATATTGGGAAGAGCATGTACAACATGTTGACAAAGTAGTACAACTTTTGGAAGAGAAACAACTTTATGCAAAGCCTTCCAAGTGTGCCTTTGGGGTTCAAGAAGTGGAATATTTGGGTCATACTGTATCTCAAGAAGGTGTAAAAGTGGACCCTACCAAAATTAAAGCTATGAGGGAATGGTCAATTCCTAAAACCTTGAATAAACTTAGAGGATTCTTAGGATTGATAGGATATTACTACAAGTTTTTCAAGAACTATGGTCAAATAGCGACACCTCTAACAACATTATTAAATGAGGATGTTGGATATGTGTTATATTCTTTACACGACTAGAAAAACAAATTCCTTGGTTTTTTGTGTCCATTTTGGGCGTTTTTTCAACACATGGTTTTTCGTCGATGGTTTTTTATTTCTGGTTAAGGAATTAGGGTTGTTGACTAATCCAGGTCATTGGATTAGGTTTTTGGATGTCGTTGGATCCTATATGTATAATGTATTGTAAACAATGTATATGATGAATGAATACATAATATGTTGGTTTTCCGAGTTTGGGTTTCCAGGGGAAAAATCTCTGTGTAATGTGTGCATTTGCCATTATATCTTTTTTGTTATTTTATTGAAAATATGTTTGCAGTAAAATATTGTACAAGGTTAAAATCGACATGTGCTATCAGAGCAATTATTGGCTTCAGGGGGATGCCTTTGTGGTTAGGGGTTTGGCTTGGAACTGTGATAAGCCTTGTTACAGTGGGAGATATGCGGTATTGATTCTCCAGGTGAAGAGAAATGATGAGTAGTTCAAAAATAGAGATCGAGAAATTTAATGGGCAAAGTTTTGAGTTGTGGAAGCTCAATATGGAAGATCTGTTAGTAGATAGAGATCAGTGGATCGTGGTTGATCTAGGTACTTCACCTACAGGAACGTCAACAAATGACTGGAAAAAGTTGGATCAAAAGACAAAGATCACAATCTGATTATGTCTCTCAGATTCAATATTACTGAATGTGTCAGGGGAAGCTACAACTAAGGAGTTATGGGATACATTGGGGAACTTGTATCAGTCTAATTCAATGGTAAATAAATTGTTCCTAGGAAAAACAATGTATAACCCGCGGATGCGAGATGGAGACTTGGTTTCAGAGCATCTAAATGCCTTCAATATTGTGGTAAGTCGATTGTTATCTTTTGAGATTAAAATTTCAAATGAAGATAAGTGTATTAGTTTACTGTGCTATTTACCAGACTCGTGGGATAGTCTGGTTGTGTCCATAGGTAGTAATACAACTACCTTGAGTTTTGATGATGTGGTCTCATCCTTGTTGTTGGAGGAGATGAGACTGAAAAACATGGAAGGACAGAGCACAAATGAATTATTTTCAAGAGGACGCTCCCAAAAAAGAAATAGATCTAAGTCCTGAAGTGGGATGTCTAAGTTTAAGGGTAGATCTAAATCTCCTGGAAAGTTTGTAAAGGTATGCTGGAGATGTGGAAAAGAAGGGCACTTCAAGAAGAAATGTAGATCCAAAACCATTGAGAAAGTGAAGGGATCTGAAGGTGCTCCCACTACAGAAGAAAAAAACTCCAAGGAAGAAGTAGGAGATGTGTACTTGGCTTCTTCAAGCACACATGAAGATCATGAGGCATGACTGGTTGATTCAGGTGCATCCTTTCATATGAATCCCCACAAGGAATGGTTTTGTGAATATGAAAGGTATGATGGAGGTAATGTTTTCCTAGGTGATGAATCGACAACCAGAATTATAGGACAAGGAAAATTCAAGTTGAGGCTCATAGATGGAAATATTAGAACACTTCCTGGTGTTCTGCACATCCCAGGATTGGCCAAAATTTTGATTTCTTTAAGAAAAATGGACGATGTAGGGGTAAAAACAATATTTGAAAAAGAAACCCGCAGGATGGTTCGAAGAGAAATGGTGTTGCTGAAGGGAGTTCGTATTGTAACTTTGTATAATTTGAAAGGAAGAAATATTAGTAATGGGTGTAATAGTTCCGTTGTTCTTGATATTGGAGCAGAAGAAGAAAAAATTACTACAGTCTCTAAAGAAAAGGTTATGTTGTGGCATCAAAGACCAGGGCATATCAGAGAGAAGGGCCTTCGACTACTACATGTTAAAGGTATGGTTGAAAGTATTTATAACTTCTCTCTTGATTTTAATTTCTATGAACATTGTGTATATGGGAAGAAAAATCGGGTAAGATTTCCCTCTGGTGCAACGAGGGAAGAAGGAATTTTACATCTAGTGCACAATGATGTGTTTGGACCTATGATGGTTCCATCATTGGGAAAATATGTGTACTATGTCTCATTTATAGATGGCTTCTCGAGGAATACTTGGATATATTTCCTTAGGAAGGAATCTGAAGACTTTGATAGGTTTAAAGAGTTTAAGGATCTTGTTGAGAATCAAACAGAGAAAATATTTAAGGTGATGAGGACAGATAATGGCGGAGAGTCCCGCGGGAATGAATTTGAAGATTTATGTAAGAAGTGCGGTATAGCAAGGAAAAAAACTACTCCATATACAACTCATCAAAATGGAGTTGTAGAAAGGATGAACATGACACTGATGGAAAAAGCAAGGTGCATGCTTAGTGGTTTCGGGTTAGGGCAAGAATTCTGGGAAGAGGTAGTTGGTACTGCATGTTACCTGGTCAATCGATCACCCTCATTAGCACTGGATGACAAGACTCCACATGAGGTATGGAATGGTAAAAATCCCTCTCTCACACATCTCAAGGTATTTTGTTGTGAGGCCTATGTTCATGTTCCAAAGGAAAACAAGAATAAACTAGATAAGAAGGTTGAAAAGTGTATCTTTATTGGGTATAAAGATGGTCTCAAAGGTTATAAGATTTGGAACCCATAAAATAAGAAGTTTGTGTATATTTGAGATGTGGTATTTAGAGAAATGAAGGATGTTGTTAAATAGGAAGTCCTACCAAGTAAAGAAGAACCATAGAAAATAGAGTTTGAGCCAAAGGATGATGAATCAGACTCTACAGAAGAACATGAATAAGAAGAAGAAGATCCTCATACTCCAGTATTGAAGAGATCGATGCGGGAAAAAAAGGCTATCGGAAAGGTATACTCCACCTAATTTTCGTTCAAATTTTGCTTTGTCTATTACTGATGATGATACTAGAACTATTAGGGAGGAAGTGGATTCAGAGGATGGAAAACTCTGGAAAAAGGCCATGGTTGAAGAAATGATAGCCTTGGATAAGAATGAGACTTGGGATCTAGTGGAGTTTCCGATTGGAAGAAATCCCATTGGAAACAAATGGGTATTTAAAAAGAAGTTGAATGCAGAAGGAAAATTGGAGAAATACAAAGTTCGGTTAGTAGAAAAGGGTTATTCCCAGGTCGAGGGAATTGATTTTGGTGAGATTTTTTCTCATGTTGCCAAGTTAACTTCTATTAGATTTATCTATTGCTGCTGCGTTTGATTTTGAATTAGAAAAGATGGATGTGAAGACAACATTCCCACATGGGGATCTGGAAGAAGAAATATACATGAAGCAACCAAAAGGATTTGTTGTGAAGGGAA
>SNQJ01S0114130.1:0-26507 GCA_010110895.2 Picea sitchensis | reverse complement strand
ATTTGATTTATTTGGTCTTGTATGTGGATGACATGTTGTTGATAGGAAACAACAAGGAGATTATCCAGGATGTGAAAAATTAGTTGTCCTCTAAATTTGACATGAAGGATCTTGGTGCTACAAATTTCTTTTTGGGCATGGAAATTAAAAGAGATTGGAAAAACATGAAAATCTGGTTAAATCAGAGAAAATATGTGGAGACAATATTGCAGAGGTTTAATATGTAGGAATTTAAATCGATCAGGGTCCCTATTCCTATAAGTGTAAAGTTATTTGCGGATTAGTGTCCCAAGACACATGAAGAGGAGGAGGACATGTCTCTTGTTCCATATGCAAGTGTGGTTGGAAGTTTGATGTATGCAATGGTCTATACTAGACTGGACATTTCACATGCAGTGGGATTTTTAAGCAGGTATATGTCAAAACCAGGGAAGGAGCATTGGACATCAGTAAAGAGAGTTTTTAGGTATTTGTGTGGCACTACTAGTTATGGATTGTGCTACCAAGGAAGACAAGGTTTGGACAGTGTGTTCGACATACATGGCTTTGTGGATGCAGGTTGGGCTGGAGACATGGATAGTAGAATATATAAAAGCGGGTATGTGTTTAACCTATTTGGAGGAGCAATCAGTTGGATGAGAAAAACACAATATGTAGTGGCACTTTCAACTACAAAAGATGAATACATGGAAGCCACTCATGCAATCAAGGAAGCAATATGGTTACAAATATTTTTTTCAGCTATTGGGTTGGTACAACAAGTTGTAAGGATAGAGTGTGGTAGTCAGAGTGCGATTTTTCTGGCGAAGAACCCAACTTATCATTCAAAGATAAATCATATTGATGTTCAATATGACTTTCTGAGAGACATGGTTGAAGAAAAAAATGCGGTGTTGATGAAGGTGGATACTTTGAAGAATGTTGCAGATTCATTAACAAAATCTGTGAGCACCGGGAATTTCTCTTGGTGTAGAGGATCTATGGGAATTGTGCCCTGGATTGTTGACTATGTAACTCTATAACCCCTTGTATGCAAAGAAAACAACAAGTGGGAGAATGTTGGATATGTGTTATATTCTTTGCATGACTAGAAATAATGTTTATGTTGTGCCGTGCGCGTAGGGGGTTGGAGAACCCTTGCATGGGGGTTCAGGGGCAACGCCTTTGATTTTTTTTCCTCGGTTTTCATGTCCATTTTTTGGCAGTCCTCGATTTTTGTGTCCATTTATGGGTGGTTTTTCGGCACATGGTTTTTCGCCGATGGTTTTCTATTTCCAGTTAAGGAATTAGGGTTGTTGACTAATCCAAGTCATTGGATTAGGGTTTTGGATGTTGTTGTCTCCTATATATATATATTTTATTGTAAACAATGTATATGATGAATGAATATAGAATATGTTGGTTTTTCCAATTTGGGTTTCCAGGGGAAAAATATCTATGTAATGTGTGTATTTTCCATTGTATCTTTTCTGTTCTTTTATTGAAAATCTATTTGCAGTAAAATATTGTACAAGGTTAAAACCTACAAAGGAAGCATTTTCTTGGACTCAAGAAGCAACCAAAGCTTTAGAAAAACTTAAGGATTCTATGTGTACAACTCATGTCCTAGCCACACCTGACTTCACAAAAACATATATTCTGGAGTGTGATGCCTCAAGCCATGGCATTGGTGTAGTTTTAATGCAAGAAGGAGGGCCCCTTTCCTATGAAAGAAACCATCTCAAAGGAAAAAACTTACTCAAACCCACTTATGAAAAATAAATGTAGGCCATACTACATATGGTTAAGAAATGACACCCTTGACTAATAGGAAGACACTTCAAAGTAAAAACAAATCATGATAGTTTGAAGTACTTCTTGGAGAAATGATTATCTTCAAAAGAGAAACAAAAATGTGTTACAAATATTCTAGGTTATGACTTTGAAATTATATACAAGAAAGAATAACATAATATTGTGGCAGATGCATTTTCAAGGAAAGAAGAAGAAACAAAGGGTTCACTATGTGTCATTTCTATTCCGCAATCTAATTGGGTGGAAGAAACAAGGATATAATGGAAGCAAGATCAAGAGGTATGAAATATCATTCAACAACTACAAGAGGACCTTGGTGCATTAGATAAAATTGTATGTAATAATGATTTTCTATGGTATCATGATCGCCTATATTTAATGTAAGAATTCCCAACCCAAATAGAAGGTACTTCTGGAATTGCACACTTCTCCTATAGGAGGACATTTAGGGTTCTTGAAAACTCACCACAAGATAAAAAAGGAATTTTTCTGGGAAGGTCTTAAAACTAATGTTAAAAATTTTGTGCATGAATGTGTGGTTTACCAACATAATAAGGGAGAGACAATCAAGACGCTAGGTCTCCTACAACCATTAGCTATACCAAGTCATCATGATGGTAGTGGATCGACTGACAAAGTATGCCTATTTTCTCTCTATTTCTTATCCTTTTAAATCAAGTACAATACCTGCATCATTCATGGAAACAATTCAAAAGCTATATGGAGTCCCAAAGATTATTGTAAGTGACATAGATCCAATTTTCATTGGAAATTTTGATTATTTTCTTGTTTGGGTACTCAATTGGCTCACAACTCATCTTACCATCCTCAATCTGATGGGAAAAATGAGATTGTGAATAAATGTCTATAAGTATTTCTTCGTTGCTTTGCATATGATAAACACACACAATGAGTCAAGTGGTTTTCCTTGGAAGAATGGTGGTAAAACACATCCTTCCATATTTCATGAAAAATATCCTCATTTCTAGAACTTTATGGATATCATCCTCTATTCATCACATCGACCTTGAAAGAGACTACAAAGTTTCAAGAAGTGGAGGAATATATAGGGAACCAACAAGAGGATCTAAAACTATTGAAGAACAACTTGGTTATGGAACAAAATAGGATGAAATAACAATCATATCAACATCGCAGTGAAAGGGATTTTGAAGTGGGGGATTGGTTATATTTGAGGTACAACCATATAAACAAATGTCCCTCAAGCAACAAAAGAAATTGATAATGAAATTACTTGTATTGTAGGCATATAGATGTTAATTGGAAGAGTAGTGATGAAGATGATAATGTAAGTACTTGTACTGTAAGCATAGAGATGTTAATTGACATTGTGGAATAAGTTGCATCATATATCTAGGATGAAGATTCATTAGACGATATGTCATATTGTTGTTTTGGATATAAAAAATTCCATGCCTCTAAGGAGGAAAATGGGAACAATTATGATATAGGTCCAACCCATGTCCCAATGCCTACACATTTTGTAATTGGCCAAATCCCCATTACCATTTTCATGCATAATGCAAGTGTTTTTGTTGTCAATAGTCAGACTGCACCCATAACATCTATGAATTCTCTAAGTGTTAACATAGGAAGTGGTTCGAGTTTGTTTGTCTAATAGTGTAAGCATCTCTGTGGGAGGTCCAAGCCTATTTTCTCAACTAGATCTACTAGGATTCTTGTTGATTGCAAGTTTGAGACTGGGAATGGATAGTAAAGGTCAACTAACTAAGTATGATTTGTGATCACCCTATTCTAATGGTCATTTTGAGAAGGATGTTGAACAACACTCATTCATTTATAATGTAATGTGGAGCATCCAAGGAATTAGCAATGTTGTATTTTTGGTGGAATTTCAAATGACCGTGCGTGGAAGGGATTTACATGAAGAATGAAGAAGACCAAAGAGTGTAGAAGATAGAAAATGAAGACAAATAGCATCAAAGGAAAAGAGCATCGAAGATGAAGATGAAAATGAGACCAATTCAAAAGAGAGTTGAAGATTTTGTATTGAGATCATGAGTACTAATTAAAGGGGAGTATGAAAGATTAACTCCAACTTGTGATGTTTAATGAATACATTGTAATACATTAATGAAGTAGACCAAGAATAGAAGTCTACGGAAGAATCAGAGATGAGAAGAAAATAAATAATTTAGGGATGAAGATTCGTTGATATATTAATGGAAAGATTTAAGGATATATTGTGGATATAGTTATCCATATGGTTGAACTAAACATCTAATTATGACATAGCTATTATGGTCACCTATTGTTATATAAAGGGACCAATTGTACACTACAATTACACACGAGAATGATTAATTGAATAGAATTTTACGCTTTGATGGTTTCTTGAGTGTAACATCCCTATGTCCCTTGCTTAATATATGTTTGTATGTATTTGCTACTAGCTATTGTAGTCAACATTACAATGGTATATGAAATGCAAGCATAATACCCTTGTTTGAATGATCTTGATGTTAAATCAACTACGTAAAGACTTCATGAAAATTTTCCAGAAGTCAAAGTCCAAATAGAGATCAATGGTTTCATGACCTTATGAGCTAATTTAGATACAATATCCAAGATGTCCAACATAAGGAATGGTTTATTGGTGGAATATTACTTGATTTGTGAGATCCAACACTATGGAAATGGATGAATAATCAACAAGAGGAATTGAAATTTGCAATGAGGCTAGAGTCAATTAGTGTATTGGTAGATGCATCAATCCATGGATTATCACATTAGCACCCTGTATGGTCCAACTTTAGTGTTAACTAACTATTTTGTTTGAGCATATTCATAAATTGGCTAACCAAAAGTAACCAGGGGCATAAGAAGTTATACAACTTGTTAAATAAAGGTCATATATGGCATGATTGTCCCATGGTTCACAGGCATATCACTGTTATAGCTAATCAATTTTTTAGCAAAGAAAAGGTCAGAGTTTGTGAATTATGCTAGACACCACTCCATGATCCATATCCTTGTCCCCTACTATAGAAGTACAATAGTGCCTATGTTGTGTTGCAATACAAATTTTGTTGAGTGAATACACAATGTACTAAGGATTGTCAACCATTATTTTCCCTGGAAAATATGTTTGAGAACAAAATAATCACAATAGAGTCCAAAAAATCAGGAAATTAGGGGGGGAAGGGGGAGATAAAACCAAAAAAATTACAAGTTTAGGAATTATGAAAATTGACCTACTCCATAGTGTTACAATTATAATGAGGTTGGCCATCTTGCACAAATTTTCCATGACTAAATCAACTTTGGTGCAAGCATTGCAGGAAAATGAGGTACAATGTTGAATACTACCCAAAGCTAATTAGAAAATGGGAAGAGTGCAATAAAGATAATGTGGATCTAGCATGGTGAATTTGGAACCATGAATCCTAGAAGGAAATAAGGTTTAATGGGCCCAAAAAATATTAGAAAAGTTCCACTAGATCCTCCAACATTTGATGTGGTAAAACAAAAGGAGTACTTGAAGTGTGGAATTAACTAGAGCTAATTGCAAAATGGGAAGAGTGCAATAAAGATAGTGTGCAGATGGCATGGTGAATTTGGAACCATGAATCCTCAAAGGAAATAAGGTTGAATGTGCCTCCACAACTATCAATATTGTGACCAGTGGATGCACTAAAATGTGTGCATATGTTGATGTTGTAGGTCCCAAACATATTATAAAATATCCACTAGATCCTCCAACATTAGACATGGTAAAATAAAAGGAGTACATGAAGGAAAGAATTGATGTAATGTGTGATACCATCTACACAAGGGTGCCACAAAACCCAAATGAAACACCATAGAGTAGGTGTCAAAATGCACCTCTATGCCTTGTACAGGAAGATGTTTAGGGATGGTTAAATACATTCCTAAGAATTCTAGAAGATGATACGTTAGTTGCAAAACTATATTATCTTCTTGCATGGATCCTAAAACATATGCCAAAGATACATAAGGGTCTATATGCCATGTTAGAAAAAAAAATATCATGAAATGAGTTTCACTTGAATGCCACGTTATAAGGATTTGATGTTTGAAACACCATGCTCGATCTGGGATTGGACAAAATAAATTGTCGGAGATCATGGACCATATTAAGCTTGTGTATTTGTTGATTTTGTTGAGATTAATGAATCAATCAAGGATATTCATGATTACATGATTGGAAAACATGGAATTGAATCATAAATGGAGTTAAGAACCACATTAAATTCAAAGTCCTTCAAATCGCGTATGAAAGGACCCCTACCTAGTATTTCTAGGAATTTATTGGGCTTTGACAATGATTCCATATTGAATTTAAAGCAATGTAGGATGAAATTCGGAAGGGATGGAAGGTGTATATTCCATCCATTGGACCCCTCATAGGGAGAATTGTTCATTGAGTAAGTAAAACAAGAACTAGTAGGCATCATAGTGATGGGCCAATTCTATGATCAAGTAATAGATTGAGGATGTAAGAACTCAAGATGTTGTTGTGTGATGGTTAATCATATCACATGGGTTGTAGATAATCTAAAGGATCCACTGATGCTCTACATGAAAAGTGATGTTGCAAAGTTTATGGAGTATTTTTCTGAACAATTCTCCTAATAAGAAAATATAATACTTAGATGTTACCATACTAAATAGTCATGTAAGATGGTGGGATACCCATAATGAATCAATAAAAACCTAGGAGGAGACAATGAACACTATGTAGAAAATAGTTTCATTATGTGAAGTATAGTTGTAGGAGTAGGAGGTTGTAATATTGGAGTCCACAAAAGTAAGGTTTNATAAATAACTCTGGTTTCACAAAATACTTTTGTTGTAGAGTTTCAACTTTCCTATTTCCTTACCGGTTTTGAGGATACTCTTGATTTTGACTTCTCAACTTTAGATTTTATCAATGGATATTATAGTTGTCACTACCTTTTCAGTGCTGCTCTCATTCCAACTGTTTTTCTTAATTTAAATGCTTAAAATTTCTTTATCCCTTTTCCAAGATTTGATGGAGAGCCTATGGATATGGATTACGTTGGCACATAGTTATCATATTTTCATAGGCAAGTATTGTCGCTATAATAAGCTACGGAATTATATTAGCTGGTAAGATTCTAGCACGTGACATTTTAAATTTATTTTATTTTGAGTTATTTTAATACATAATAGAATAAATATTGAATGTGTGTAATTTATTTATTTACATATATGTAAATAGAGATTTTAAACACGAGAGAAAGAAACAAAGCCCCTTCATCTGGATATGTATATGTATTGGAAATTTCAGAGAACAAATAGGTTTGGAAGACATAAAAAGACTAATGAATATGGATAAAATAAAAGTAGATAAGATTTGAGATTAACAAATTATTCAAATAAATTAGAAAAAGCTAAGAAAAAGGTCATTCCAAAGTTGGACACTTACAATATTTATTTATTATTTATTGAAAATAAAGTTTTTTTTTTTTTTTTTAACATTTGCTGAATTTATTTTTGGGTTAAAATTAAAAATTTATTACTCCTAAATTTTCTTATTTCACTACTAAAATTTATGTGTATCTATCAGGATTAGGTTTTGAGATTTGGAGTTAGTGGATTATGAGTATTAGGACATGTTATTATGAGGATTACTCCCCAAAAAATAAAAGGGTTTTTTTATTGGAAAGGTGTAATGAAAGTATTTTAACAAATCAATTTTAGGAGATGAAAATAATTACTAGTATTCTTTAATATCCCATAAAGAAAATGAAATATCATAAATTTAATGAGTAAATCCAACATGTTTTATATACAACCTTAACATAAAATTCCACATATAATATCAATATTATGACATATAATACTTACAATTATTGTACAATGTGTAATTATAGCCCATACAATATATACTATTATATTTCATGTATAATATTCATGTTATAACATGTGGTGCTTGTGTGAATATCCCACCTATGAAAATACAACATATTATATGACATGCAGCTACTACATACAATATCTAGTTATGGTACATACAACCTATACAACCAAATCCCACATATAACACCAATATTATGACATATAACACTTACAAGTAAGTGTCACTTATAGTCATGCCAAGTAGGATTCGACACTAATCTCATCTTTTCATCATAAAAACATTTTTTTATTATTTATATTTTATTTATTGTTTAATTATTTTTTTATTTTTATTTTGGAAATAATAAAACTAGTAATCACAATAGTTACATACCTCTTATATTATTTATATTTCTTACTTTATGAAGCCAATATAAACTTATAATGATATAATTAAACAATGATATAATAATAATCCTTTCATTTATAAAAAAAAAATATTTTTTTATATTATTAAAATACATAAAATCCATTAAAATAAGTAAATAATTAAAAAATACTAATTACAATAATTCATAACTTTTATATTAATTATATCACCTATTTTGACATACTAATATAAACATATCCTTTAACATACTAATATAAATATATCCTTTAAAAGATCATGCATTAATAGTCCTTTCCATCTATAAAATTTTGAAGATACTTAATATTTGCCTCTTTAAATAACCTTTTCATTTTTTAAGGATCAACATTTTGTTCAATTTTCTCAATTTTATATTTGAATATTTATATTATCATCTCTTTTCATTTTATATAATTTGATTTTATAAGTTTATTGATTTGGGAAATTAGGATAGGTGGCCATTAAAATCCAAGAGCAATTTGAAAATGGTTAACTGTAAAAAATGATCACAATGACTAACTAACTAGTGGCCATGGTCGACTAACATACATCGTAAGATAGATAATCTCAGTTCTCTGTGTAATTGACATAGCCAAAAGAAAAACATAGACCTGGGGGAGCTAGTCCAAATGCGAGCTCGGGCTGCCATGAGCGTTGTAAGCTAGGACGAATTTATGGCAGCAGGTTGGACACCACTTGCTTGCTGGAGCTTCAGTCATGGCATCGAATAGGAGGTCCATTCTCTGTCCCAGAATTCGTTGGATGTGCGCCTAGACATCAAGTTTTTGCCGCAGTTTAAAAATGAGATGAAGATGCTCATTTGAGAGTCGAAGCGGGGTGGGCGGAGGCAGCCCCTCCATCAACTCTGCATCCATCTCCAAGTCTACATCCATAGTTGTCGATGGAATTTCCATTTGCCAACTAGGAGGAATTTCTTCCTCCAGAATGCATCCTCTGGTACCAAAACTATGGTCCGGAGTATGGGCTCTGAGAGGGGAAATTTCCGGATGAATGAATCAACGGAGGAGTGAGCTTCTCAGAAGGGAGAGTTTCCTCCTCGATAGGGAAACTTCCATAGTCAATTGTGGGATTAGAGTTTGGAGGCAGGGGTTGCTGAGGCTAATTATGGCTTGGGTCGGGATTACTGGTAGTGATGAGGGCGAGCTGAGAGGGGGCGAGTCTATTGCGTCTGGTTAGGGCTTTGTAATACAACTTACCTCTTCTATATTTTCCCCTCTCTCTAGGCATGGTGTAGGAGTTTTGGGTGGGACTGTGAAGGAAAATCAATGAAGGATTGACAATGGGTGGCCAAACATTCAGGAGCAAGAGGGAGCCAAGGAGTAGACGAGCATACATCAAAGATAGAATGAGAGAGCGCTCCAGGGCACATGCCTTCATAGTGCCTTGTGAGTTGACAGGGGTGAATGCCATGAAAGCCAAGGTGATTGTTTTGTTGGTTCCAATACCTTTCTTTATACACCCAACCTCGTTCACACAAGGCACCATTAAGTCACCCTGGAGTGCCCAATGCACTACCATAACTTCTAGCTGAGTGTGGGTCATTCGATCGCTGGCATCTCGATGCTGCCTATCGCCACCTGTCGACCATTGAGAGCCACTTGAACCACTTGTCACCCCATCAAGGATTTGAGTATGTATATTATCATCTCTTTCCATTTTGTATAAATTGATTTCATAAGTTTATTCATTTTAATTATTTTTAAAACCGTCCTACTAAGTTGATTACCTTGGGTTAATTTTTTATATTCAATCATTTTATGTATCCTCTCTCATAAATAAATCATTTTATATAGTTGGTTTCTAAGACTTCTTAGCTATGAATCAAAATAAAATAAAAAAACCTAAAAACATTAATGAAGAGATTTCAAAGTGAGCAAAGAATTAATCAAACTAAAATCGTAAAAAGTTTAACGATCTTTGGGTACTTTTCATTTTCTAAAACGAGCCAGCGTAGAATATGTTTTCTTTTTTCATCGCTCCTATCTGTGCTCAGGATGGATCTTTACAGTTGTTTAAATATACTTACTGGGCATTCTAAGCAGTTTACCATCTAATCACCTGCTTTGATATTGCAGATATAGAGCCTCTTGTTACGCTGTTTCACTGGGACTTCCCACAAGCTTTAGAGAACGAGTATGGAGGATTTCTTAGCCAAAAAGTCGTGTAAGATATTTCAAATATCCCTTTACCACTTCCAAAATATATGTTTTTAGCGTTTTGACAAGTTCCCCGTCTTCCAGGGAGGACTTCGGCGTATTTGCAGAAGAATGTTTTGTGGCTTTTGGGGATCGTGTGAAGTATTGGGCAACTATAAACGAACCCCTTAGCGTCTCAGAACTGGGCTATGATTTGGGGACTTTGGCACCTGGCCGTTGTTCGCCCGCATTTGGAAACTGTACAGCAGGCAATTCTGCAACGGAGCCTTATATCGTAACCCACAATATGCTTCTTGCACATAGCAACGCTGTAAAAATATATAAAGCCAAATATCAGGTACTCAGAATAGATCATTTCTATAACCTAGGTTTTCAGAAGGTTCTAGATAGTCTTCAACGAGAAGATACTCATCTCTACTAGTTGAGTCTGAATGTGGATGGCCATGTTGAAAATAAAATGCAGGATCTGCAGAAAGGTTCGATAGGCATAGTACTGGTAACAAGCTGGATGTTGCCATTCTATGAGTCTTCTCTGCTCGATCAAACGGCTACCCAGAGAGCAATTGACTTTAGAATCGGATGGTATGTATCTTTCTGTATGTTGTCATAAATCTATTTAAATACTCTATTGTCTGCTCTCAATACAATATACATGTTATAAATTATGTTATTAATATTGTTATTATTGTTATTTGAATTAAAAAAAGGTTTTTAGAACCATTGACATCCGGGAAGTACCCTGATTCTATGAAAACGTTAGTTGGAGCACGCTTACCACACTTTACTAGTCAAGAGGCTAAAGACTTGAAAGACTCATTCGATTTTCTGGGTTTTAATTATTACTCTACAAAATTCACAGTCAACAATCCCCATCCACGGCTTCTTCATACTGATTACATTTTGGATGCCCAAGCTAATGTTTCTTGTAAGATTGCCGACCATCCATTTCAATACAACTTCCATATTTCTTTTTAGTATTTCACTCAAATCAATTTGAATTATGAAATATGTATTCAGTAAATCCTTTTTCTTATACTCGAGTTCTCTATATCTACAATGAAAACATATTAAACAAGTCATATTTTAATCCTATTTCCTTGATTTATAATGTTCTATATTTTGATATCTAAATTTTTCTGTTTTTCCTGTTGGTGTTTCAGATGAAGTAAACGGAATTTTCATTGGATCAGACGTAAGGAAATATTTAAGCTTTCTCATTTAAGGATTATTCCAACGACATGAATTTGATTTATGAAGATTATGACCATCCTTTCGCAGGAAGGTGTCTCTGATTTCAGGTCTTATCCTGCTGGATTGAGGGAAGTCTTAAACTATACAAAGCACCGCTATAACAACCCTCCCATATACATCACTGAAACTGGTACGTATCACCAAAACCTATATAAAAAACTTATGAATATGTGTATATATAACAAACTTATGAATATGAATATCACCAAAACNGCTCCTCAAGAATGGTATCAGAAAATCGTACTGATTCATATTTGCTGCAAAATAACTAACTCTGGTTTCACAAAATAAATAAACCCTAAACCCTAACTCATATTTGTTGCAAAATAAATAACTCTGGTTTCACAAAATACTTTCGTTGTAGAGTTTCAACTTTCTTATTTCCTTACCGGTTTTGAGGATACTTTTGATTTTGACTTCTCAACTTTAGATTTTATCAATGGATATTATAGTTGTCACTACCTTTTCAGTGCTGCTCTCATTCCAATTTTTTTTTTTTTAATTTAAATGCTTAAAATTTCTTTATCCCTTTTCCAAGATTTGAAGGAGAACCTATGGATATGGATTACGTTGGCACATAGTTATCATATTTCCATAGGCAAGTATTGTCGCTATAATAAGCTACGGAATTATATTAGCTGGTAAGATTCTAGCACGTGACATTTTAAATTTATTTTATTTTGAGTTATTTTAATACATAATAGAATAAATATTGAATGTGTGTAATTTATTTATTTACATATATGTATATAGAGATTTTAAACACGAGAGAAAGAGACAAAGCCCCTTCATCTGGATATGTATATGTATGGGAAATTTCAGAGAACAAATAGGTTTGGGAGACATAAAAAGACTAATGAATATGGATAAAATAAAAGTAGATAAGATTTGAGATTAACAAATTATTCAAATAAATTAGAAAAGTTAAGAAAAAGGTCATTCCAAAGTTGGATACTTACAATATTTATTATTTATTGAAAATATTTTTTTTTTCTTTTTAAACATTTGCTGTATTTATTTTTGGGTTAAAATTAAAAATTTATTACTCCTAAATTCTCTTATTTCATTACTAAAATTTATGTGTATCTATCAGGATTAGGTTTTGAGATTTGGAGATAGTAGATTATAAGTACTAGGACATGTTATTATGAGGATTACTCCCCAAAAAATAAATGGGTTTTTTTATTGAAAAAATGTAATGAGAGAAATTCAACAAATCAATTTTAGGAGATGAAAATAATTACTAGTATTCTTTAATATCCCATAAAGAAAATGAGATACCATAAGTTTAATGAGTAAATCCAACATGTTTTATATACAACCTTAACATAAAATTCCAATCAATATTATCAATATTATGACATATAATACTTACCATTATTATATAATGTGTAATTATAGTCCATACAATACATACTATTATATTTCATGTACAATGTTCATGTTATAACATGTGGTGCTTGTGTGAAGATCCCACCTATAAAAATACAACATATTATATGACATACAACTACTACATACAATATCTAGTTATGATACATACAACTTATACAACCAAATCCCACATATACAACCAATATTATGACATATAACACTTACAAGTAGGTGCCACTTATAGTCATGCCAAGTAGGATTCGACACTAATCTCATCTTTTCATCATCATGTTTTATTAAAAAACATTTTATTATTATTTATATTTTATTTATTGTTTAATTATTTTCTTATTTTAATTTTGGAAATAATAAAACTAGTAATCACAATAGTTACATACCTCTTATATTATTTATATTTCTTATTTTATGAAGCCAATATAAACCTATAATGATATAATTAAACAATAATCCTTTTATTTATAAAAAAAAATAATATTTTTTATATCATTAAATTACATAAAATTCATTAAAATAGGTAAATAATTAAAAAATACTAATTACAATAATTCATAACTTTTATATTAATTATATCACCTGTTTTGACATACTAATATAAACATATCCTTTAACATACTAATATAAATATATCCTTTAAAAGATCATGCATTAATAGTCCTTTCCATCTATAAAATTTTGAAGATACTTAATATTTGCCTCTTTAAATAACCTTTTCATTTTTTAAGGATCAACATTTTGTTCAATTTTCTCAATTTTATATTTGAATATTTATATTATCATCTCTTTTCATTTTATATAAATTGATTTTATAAGTTTATTGATTTGGGAAACTAGGATAGGTGGCCATTAAAATCCAAGAGCAACTGTAACTGTTTGAAAATGGTTAACTGTAAAAAATGGTCACAATGACCGACTAACTAGTGGTCATGGTCGACTAACATATATCGTAAGATAGAGAATCTCAATTCTCTGTGTAATTGACATAACCAAAAGAAAAACATAGACCTCGAGGAGCTAGTCCAAATGCGAGCTCGAGCTGTCATGAGCGTTGTAAGCTCGGACGAATTTCTAGCCGCAGGTTGGGCACCGCTTGCTTGTTGGAGCTTCAGTTATGGCGTCGAATAGGAGGTCCATTCTTTGTCCCAGAATTTGCTAGATGTGCGCATGGTCGTCAAGTTTCTGCCGCAGTTTAAAAATGAGTTGAAGATGCTCATCTAAGAGTCGAAGCGGGGTGGGCGGAGGCAGCCCCTCCATCAGCTCTGCATCCATATCCAAGTGTGCGTCCGTAGCTGTCGATGGAATTTCCATTAGCCAACTAGGAGGAATTTCTTTCTCCACAATGCATCCTCTAGTACCAAAACTATGGTCTGGAGTATGGGCTCTGAGAGGGAAAATTTCTGGATGAATGAATCAACAGAGGAGTGAGCTTCTCAGAAGGGAGAATTTCCTCCTCGATAGGGAAACTGCCATAGTCAATTATGGGATTAGAGGTTGGAGGCAGGGGTTGCTAAGGCCAATTATGGCTTGGGTCAGGATTAATTGTCTTGCAACCGCTGGGGAGGAACCTTCTCCCACCTCTGGTTCTTCCAGCTTTGGTGCTCTTGCAAATTTCTTGGTGGTGGGTTTCTTTGGAGGCATCATTTCTGCAATTGAAAATGATTCTTTAGGCAAGTGTACAGAGTGACATTGGATAAAACATATGAAATGAAGAATAAAACATCCATAGACCGGTGCATACCTGTAACACTTGCTAAACAGTTGTTTAATACTCACTGGATCTTGGAAGCTATCCGAACTTCTGGTCTCACTCCTCTGGATGTTTCGAACTCCTTCATGCACATAATAACCTTGTTTATAGTGACTCAAAAGAATAAAATGAGAGAGATCCTACTAGTCATATCAACCAATTAATATGAGTAATGGGTGAAATTCAAAACAATCTACCACTGAATCTCTGCAAATAAATTCTAAGTGGGTTGACGATGGAGGCGTGGAGGGAGACGCACTGTATCGACATGTTTAAATGGTCCTTTTGATTCACACATGAATTAGCAACTAATGCGATATTTTGAAATTAATTGACCCTTTAAATGCGTCGTATCTAGCATATCTTAGAGATAAAATGTCCCATTGCCTCATTTTCTTAGTGGGAATATCAAGAATCAACAATATCCTTATGCATGTTTCTGTCTGTATCTTCCTGAGAAATCTTCTGACGTCGATTGATTTCATCGTATGGTATCGACGTGGCACCACTGACTCGAGATATAGGGTACTAATGACCAGGAACTTAGCTTACGGGTAATGGTCAGGCTCAGGACTTTGCTCAAGTCGAGCACTTTAAGATAAACTTGGGGCTGCCGATGCCAAAAAGGTATCGGAGGTCCGCTTTCGGCAATAAACCTATCGCATGTCCTCCTTATAATTTAACGCCCCCAAAAAATCCCTGATACCAAAAACGTTTCGGAAGTTGGCAATCCATGATATCACTTCATTCTTTGTGAGCACTTACTCTCTTAGTCTTTCGTTGATACTGAAGGGATTGGTCATCGACGATATTCTTGGTGATTCTTGTCGTGAAAGAAATCTCGCATCTACCGACGCCGATGAAGATCGAGACTTGACAACTTTGGTTCTCTCTAGCATTTTCTTTCATGCTTAATCCTTTCCGATGCCGAATTCTTTAAGTGCGTCTGAGAAAGATTTGACTATAAATTCTCTAATTTATATATTAGTCTTTTAAGTTAATGGTTTTCACATGTCCAAGCAAGCTTTTAAAGACTTAATGAGAATAAATAATGATAAGCAAAGGCCACATTTTTCATACTGAAGTCCAATTAGACAATGCTAAAAGATAAAGTGGTACCCAAAAAGTGAAATTTGACATAGACTTTTTAGGGTGTGTTGAGTGCTCAACAGATAGTTCATAGAGTAGGTCTCCATATTATATACAACTCAATAAAATGATCATCTAAGATAAGTTTTCTAATCCTATCATTGATGAATTATTAGGTGAATTGCATGGATTAATTGTATTTACTAAGTTGGATCTTCATTCAAGATATCATCAAATCAGAATGAGTTAGGAAGAAATTCCCCAAAAAACCTTTAGAACATATGAAGGCCATTATGATTTGTTGGTTATGCAATTTGGACTTACTAATGCACCTTCAACATTTCAAATCTCGATGAGTTCTAATTTCAAACCCTTCCTTTGAAAATTTGTGTTAGTATTTTTTTATGACATACTAATCTAAAAGAAATCTTGGGAAGAGCATGTACAACATGTTGACAAAGTATTACAACTTTTGCTAGAGCAACAACTTTATGCAAATCCTTCCAAGTGTGCCTTTGGGATTCAAGAAGTGGAATACTTGGGTCATATTGTATCTCAAGAAGGTGTAAAAGTGGACCCTACCAAAATTAAAGCTATGAGGGAATGGTCAATTCCCAAAACCTTGAATAAACTTAGAGGATTCTTAGGATTGATAGGATATTACTGCAATTTTTTCAAGAACTATGGTAAAATAGCGACACCTCTAACAACATTATTAAATGAGGATGTTGGATATATGTTACATTCTTTACACGACTAGAAAAACAAATTCCTCAGTTTTTCGTCGATGGTTTTCTATTTTTGGTTAAGGAATTAGGGTTGTTGACTAATCCAGGTCATTGGATTAGGTTTTTGGATGTCATTGGATCCTATATGTATATTGTATTGTAAATAATGTATATGATGAATGAATACATAATATGTTGGTTTTCCGAGTTTGGGTTTCTAGGGGAAAAATCTCTGTGTAATGTGTGTATTTTCCATTATATCTTTTTTGTTCATTTAGGTTTCTGTGGTGAGAGATTTGTTTGGAAAATGTCGGAAGAACCACAGTGCTTTTGAGAGATTGTCGACGTTTCAGATCCACAACAGGATCCATCTTCAGGACAAAAAAACCTGAGGAAAAATAAGAGAGGAACCCCTAATAAATAATGATGAGGCGGGTGGAAAACTAAGGCCGACAGAGTGAAACCCTACATTTGAGGAGATTTTTCAAAGAGTATTTAATAGTGGTTTAGTTAATTAATGGGTTAAGTGGTTTAATTTGATAACCTGACGGTGTTAATATTAAATTCTAGGTTAAATCTAGGGTTAATTTGATAAGGTAATATTAATATTATTAGTGGTTTAATTTGATAACCATATGGTGTTATTATTAATGTTAATTTTATGTTAGTTATAGGTTAAATTTAGGGTTGATTTAATGAGGTGTCATTAGTATTATTATTGTTACCCTAGGTTTGAGGAGAATTTTCAAAAAAATATTTAAAAGTGATTTAGTCAATTAATGAATTAGGTGGTTTTAAATTTTAAAATAGGTATTTAATAGTGGTATAGTTAATTAATGGGTTAAGTGGTTTAATCCGACAGTGTTAATATTAAATTATAGGTTAAAACTAGGGTTAATTTGATGAGGTAGTGTTAATATTATTGGTGGTTTAAATTGACAACCATATGGTGTTATTATTATTAATATTAGTTTTATGTTAATTATAGGTTAAAATTAGGGTTGATTTAATGAGGTGGCATTAGTATTATTATTGTTATATTAGTGTTCTGCTAAGTGAAACCCTAAGTTTGAGGGGATTTTTCAAAAAAAGTATTTAAAAGTGATTTAGTCAATTAATGAATTAAGTGGTTTTAAATTTAGGGGTTAATTAATACTATTATTGTTATATTAGTGGTTTAATATTATTAATATTAGTTTTATGTTAATTATAGGTTAAATTTAGGGTTAATATAATGAGGTGGCGTTTATATTATTCTTGTTATATTAGTGGTAGAAGACTATAAGTTGGAATCAATTAGGTTGGTCTTGAAATGGTTTAAGGTTGAGATAGGTTTAAAAAGTTATTATTAATGTAAGTCAAAGGGATATTTGTAAGGTAGGTTGGTATAAATTGGTTTTAATAAGGTTGGTTTTTTAGGGGTTCCTCTCTTATTTTTCCTCAGGATTTTTTGTCCTGAAGATGGATCCTGTTGTGGATCCGAAATGTCGACAAGCTCTCAAAAGCACTGTGGTTCTTCCGACATTTTCTAAACAAATCTTTTTATTTTATTTTATTGAAAATATATTTGCAGTAAAATATTGTACAAGGTTAAAATCTACATGTGTTATTAGAGCAATTATTGGCTTCAGGGGGATGCCTTTGTGTTTAGAGGTTTGGCTTGGAACTGTGATAAGCCTTGTTACAGTGGGAGATCTGCAGTATTGATTCTTCAGGTGAAGAGAAATGACGAGTAGTTCAAAAATAGAGATCGAGAAATTTAATGGGCAAAGTTTTGAGTTGTGGAACCTCAATATGGAAGATCTGTTGGTAGATAGAGATCAATGGGTCGCGGTGGATCCAGGTACTTCACCTACAGGAACGTCAACAAATGACTGGAAAAAGTTGGATCAAAAGCCAAAGATCACAATCTGATTATGTCTCTCAGATTCAATATTACTGAATGTGTCAGGGGAAGCTACAACCAAGGAGTTATGGGATACGTTGGGGAACTTGTATTAGTCTAATTCAATGGTAAATAAATTGTTCCTAGGAAAAACAATGTATAACCCGAGGATGAGAGATGGAGACTTGGTGTCAAATCATCTAAATGCCTTC
Source organism: Picea sitchensis (assembly GCA_010110895.2). Lineage (NCBI taxonomy): Eukaryota > Viridiplantae > Streptophyta > Pinopsida > Pinales > Pinaceae > Picea > Picea sitchensis. The sequence continues at coordinate 7,955 of SNQJ01S0114130.1, read as the reverse complement.
AATACCGAGGTAAGTTGGTTGCTATCTATTGAGATTAAAATTTCAGATGAAGATAAGTGTATTAGTTTACTTTGTTATTTACCAAACTCGTGGGATACTCTGGTTGTGTCCATAGGTAGTAATACAACTACCTTGAGTTTTGATGATGTGGTCTCATCCTTGTTGTCGAAGGAGATGAGACTAAAAAACATGGAAGGACAGAGAACAAATGAATTATTTTCAAGAGGACGCTCCCAGAAAAGAAATAGATCTAAATCCTGAAGTGGGATGTCTAAGTCTAAGGGTAAATCTAAATCTCCCGGAAAGTTTGTAAAGGTATGTTGGAGATGTGGAATAGAAGGGCACTTCAAGAAGCAATGTAGATCCAAAAGCATTGAGAAAGTGAAGGGATCTTAAGGTGCTCCCACTACAGAAGAAAAAAAATCCAAGGAAGAAGGAGGAGATGTGTACTTGGCTTCTTCAAGCACACATGCAGATCATGAGGCATGACTGGTTGATTCGGGTGCATCCTTTCATATGAATCCCCACAAGGAGTGGTTTTGTGAATATGAAAGGTATGATGGAGGTAATGTTTTCCTAGGTGATGAATCGAAAACCAGAATTATAGGACGAGGAAAATTCAAGTTGAGGCTCATAGATGGAAGGATTAGAACACTTCATGGTGTTCTGCACATCCCAAGATTGGCCAAAATTTTGATTTCTTTAAGAAAAATGGACGATGTAGGGGTAAAAACAATATTTGAAAAAGAAACCCACAGGATGGTTCGAAGAGAAATGGTGTTGCTGAAGGGAGTTCATATTGTAACTTTCTATAAGTTGAAAAGAAGAACTATTAGTAATGGGTGTAATAGTTCCATTATTTTTTATATTGGAGCATAAGAAGAAAAAAATCCTATAGTCTCTGGAGAAAAGGTTATGTTGTGGCATCAAAGACTGGGGCATATCAAAGAGAAGGGCCTTCGACTACTACATGTTAAAGGTATGGTTGAAGGTATTTATAACTTCTCTCTGGATTTTAATTTCTATGAACATTGTGTATATGGGAAGCAGAATCAGGTAATATTCCCCTTTGGTGCAACAAGGGAAGAAGGAATTTTACAGTAGTGCACAATGATGTGTTTGGACCTATGATGGTTCCATCATTGGTAAAATATGGGTACTATGTCTCATTTATAGATGAATTCTCGAGGAATACTTGGATATATTTCCTTAAGAAGGAATCTGAAGACTTTGATAGGTTTAAAGAGTTTAAGGATCTTGTTGAAAATCAAACAGATAAAATAATTAAGGTGATGAGGACAGATAATGGTGGAGAGTCCCACGGGAATGAATTCAAATATTTATGTAAGAAGTGTGGTATAGGAAGGAAAAAAACTACTCCATATACAACTCATCAAAATGGAGTTGCAGAAAGGATGAACATGACACTGATGGAAAAAGCAAGGTGCATGCTTAGTGGTTTCGGGTTAGGGAAAGAATTCTTGGAAGAGGTAGTGGGTACTACATGTCACCTAGTCAATCGATCACCCTCATTAGCACCAGATGACAAGACTCCACATGAGGCATGGAATGGTAAAAAACCCTCTCTCACACATCTCAAGGTATTTTGTTGTGAGGCCTATGTTCATGTTCCAAAGGAAAACAAGAATAAACTAGATAAGAAGGCTGAAAAGTGTATCTTTATTGGGTATAAAGATGGCCTCAAAGGTTATAAGATTTGGAACCCATAAAATAAGAAGTTTGTGTATATTTGAGATGTGGTATTTAGAGAAATGAAGGATGTTGTTAAATAGGATGATGTTGTTAAATGAAGGATGTTGTTAAATGAAGGATGATGTCTATCACCGCGCCTTGAAAGATTTCTTCCATGTGTAGAAAGTTAATAATCTGCTGATCGTCGTCAAAGACTCTCTAGTTCGTGATGTTGTCAGGAACGGATGGCCTGAACAACAGCTCGACGGAGAATGCATCTGGGGACAAGCCTTCTACAGGAAAGAGTTTAGAAGATACATTAGCTAATAAATCTACTTCGAAGTTATTCAATTTAGGAATAGAATTTATATTGAAAGAATAAAATTTATTCATTAAATTCCATACCTCGGATTGGTAGCTTTTGAGATGCAGAGACAGACAATGGATATAATCTCTTACCTGTCTAACCACTATTTCAGAGTCGCCAAAGACGGTCAAATTTTGAATGTTCATATCTAAAGCTTTTATGAGACCTTGCAGTAAAGCCTCATATTCTGCAGTGTTGTTAGTACATTCAAATTCTAACCTACATGCAATCAATGTTTTGTTACCTGCCGGATCGATAATAATGCAGCCTGCGCCAACTCCTTCTTTGGACTTTGACCCGTTGAAATAAAGAGACCAAATTTGATTTCCATCGGGTACATGAGATCGTGGCGTGGAAGCTGTTGGCTGCACATATGCTACAATCTCGGACTGCTATTTTGGATTGGTGATAGTTGAAGCCTCGGCCATGAAATTTCTGAAAAAGGTGTCCATCCCTTGTACTTCGGGAGAATTAGCAGAAGGTTTAAATGGTTTGTTAGGATCATTCAAATCTGTGACCGTGAACTTAAGGTATCGTTCACAATTTACCTTGATCTTGTTAGGCTTGTCGTTCTCTAGAAGCCATAGCTGAGACCAGTCTGTCGCGAAATAACCGTGTAGCTGCTCTGACCAGTCCCTGCTTAAAAACATACCATACACTTCTGGAATATCCACAACAATAATATCAATGACTTGATGAACCTTGGGGTTAGACGATAATCTAATAAGCACATTCTTTAGTTCGCCTATAAATTTAACATTGGTCCGATCAAGTTGTATGATTTTTAAGGTGGAGGGTTCAACTTCAGCGTTAATCTTCTGGCATACAGACCATGGCATCACATTGGATGACGCTCCTGAGTCTACCATACAATTGTGCATGTTTCTATTAAAGATTTCGAAAGTTAACAATAATGGAGGTACATTTTTGCGAGTACTAAGAGTGGTAGCTTGTGACTTTTTACTCGCAGTTTCTAAAGCTACTTTATCTACATTATTTACATTATTTACATTACTTACAGGAAGGCTTCCTTTATCTTGAGGATCAGGATTGTTTTTAGTGGAAGTCTTCTGAGGAACTTTTTTCTACACAACCTTATTACCACTTGAATTACCATTTTTTCCATTCTCTGAGATATTTTGTAACATTTTTAAGTAAAAATGGAAATTTCAATAACTCATAAACATAAATGTTAGCTCTTAACTTTTTAAGATCTTCAACTACATCATAATCTAAGTTGGGGTTCACATTACTCTGTTTAGTCTCAGCTGGTTTAGATTGCTTTGGAGGCGAAGTTGTAGTGTTTTCGGTGGAAGGTTTGTTTGTTGTCTTACTCCTAGTATTATAGGGATGTACTGTCTCGAAATTAGCTTGAAAGATGCTATCCGAGAAGTGTCCAAAAATGTTTGGAGAAGACTCCTCTTCTTGAACTGTCTCTTGTTTAGTGGAAGTCTTCCTCAGAACTTTTTTCTACACAACCTTATTACCACTTGAATTACCATTTTTTCCATTCTCCGAGATATTTTGTAACATTTTTAAGTAAAATGGAAATTTTAATAACTCATAAACATAAATGTTAGCCTTAACTTTTTAAGATCTTCAACTACATCATAATCTATAAGTTAGTTCAAGACACTCTGTTTAGTCTCACCTGGTTTAGATTGCTTTGGAGGCGTAGTTGTAGTGTTTTCTATGAAGGTTTGTTTTGTTGTCTTACTCCTAGTATTATAGGGATGTACCGTCTCTAAATTAGCTTGAAAGATGCTATCCCCGAGAAGTGTCCAAAAATGTTTGAGAAGACTCTTCTTATTGAACCGCTTCTTGCTCAACTACCTCAGAAGTCTCATGAGGCATCAAGTTATCTTTGGGCTTCTAGAATTGTTTGAAGGCTGAATTGCAAACTTTCTAGATTAAGACCCTCAATATTTGGATTAGGTCGGGCTATGGAAAAGGCTTCCTGAATGGGGGCTTGTAAGGAACTTTGCTCGATGAATCTTCTTCGGCCGTCCTTCTTAAGTCTATAACTTGATTTGACATTTTTGAACAACTTTAGTTAAGTTTCTAAATGAGAGCTTCTGCTGTGTTTTTACTCGAAAGTGGGTCCGGGAGGATTTCAATCTTCTTTGGAAGAAGAACTAGTCTCTGCTTCGTTGTTAGTAGAGTCTCTTTAAGACCAAGTATGTCTTTTTCAATCCGGCTTTGCCTCCCCTCAAGGCTCTTAACAACGCGTGGCTTCTCTTTGATCGCTTAACACAAATAGTTATACTTTGATGCAGAGATTTAGAGTAGTATGCTATTATAAGATTCCATGTGCATGGAATCACCGTGGACTGGTTCTTAAGTGTTAAATATTTGATTAAAAGTCTTTAACTTTTCTTTTAGGCTCATTCTTAAGTTAGAAAGGTCCATGACTAGGACTTCGAGGCTTACCTTTCATCTCCTAACCTTTTCCAAAAGTATGACTCAAACTTCTTTTCCCAAGACATCATAAAAGGCTTGGGCAAAGTACCTTGTAGATGCATTGCCCTCGAAAGTATAGGGGAACAACCTATAGACAAAATCTTCATGTTCAACATTGTAGAGTCTTATGGCTAACATAAACTTTTTAATGTGATCTTCAGCGATCTGTTTTGAATCAGGATCGAACTTGGGAAGCCATTTCTCCAGATGTTTAGGTAAAGGATGTTGAGCTCCAGGTACAACTACGACATCCTGATCAAGCCAAGGTCTAGCCGGGTTGTTCTGATTTTCCATTGGGGTAATGGGTGTGGAAGGCTGAGAAGGGGAATTGCCTTCGTCAGAGGAATCTCCTCCAGAAGAGGAAGGAGATGATGGAGGTGGTGAAGGAGGTATTCTAGATCCTCCTGCAACAGGATTTAGGATTGGATCTGAAGGATTCACAGTGAGGTTAGTGACTCCTAATTGTTCTCTGATGTCAGATAAATCCAAAGGTTGTCCCCACAGACGGTTTGGTTGCCTCAAACGGGCTAAGGCACTATGTGTTTTTATAAGAGATTGACGGACAATCTCTTGTATGTCACCACTTGTAGGATTAGGGGTTGTTGGTTCAACTGTGATCTATGGATCGTTGGTTGATGTGGTTGTTGTTTGAAGGGGAATATTATCGTTTGAATGGCTTCTAGTCACTATAGGTGAGCGATTAGGGGGTGGAGGAGTCTTACGAATGCCTCGTGCCATTAATTAAATTCAGGCCCTCCTTCTAGCGCCATTTGTTGACGGGCGAAATTGACCATCCGTCAACTGGGAGAGTGGAACCGGTTCGGGGTTGTCTAATAACCCAAGCCATTTGGGATGAACCACCCTGACAGGTTTAGTGGCTCCATTAGTCGATCTAAGTCCTAAGAAAACAAAAAAGAAAACTACTTTAAATTAACTAATCTAACTAAAAACAACTATTAAAACAAACTAATAAACTAATCTAACTAAAATTAACTATTAAAACAAACTAACTATTCTATATATACAATCTACTATCTAATACTATGCTAACTCTAACTACTAACATAAATAAATCTTATTCACAAAATATACAATATTTACAATTTATAGATTTGAATGAAAACCTGAAAAACTCATTTGTATTCTGCCCTAAGACAGAGAGAGATATTTTTTGTTGATTTTATAATTTTATGAACAAGAAATAAAACTAAAACTAACTAAACTAAACAACTAATTTACTAACTAACAAATAAATAACACACTGACCTGGAGAAACGCTCCAGATTTTCCCTGCATGTAATGATTGTCTTAGCTGATCGGAGGGAGGAAACCCACACCGAATTATCCAGGAGCTTCTTGTAAACGAAAGCTGCAGTGCTCTTCAAATATGATTACAGGACAAACAAGACATAAAAATTACAACAACCAAATGATTTATAAATCTTCACAGTTAGATAAACCTATATGCAAAGATCTATACATAATGATTCAATTAACGAAGAAGAGAAATCTGTGATTCATTAACTGAAACAAAATAATTGTTGTACTTTTAAAAATAATGAAAGAGATCATATTATGGATAGAACATTAATCAAATCATATCATCCTGCAATAGATTATGATAGCTAAAGTAGTCTATAATCAACTGCAAACTGACATGCATAAAACATGAAACAAAAGATTGATATATTGAAAGTGAAAGTTGTAGCAATAACATCAACTCTCGTCTCAGTTTGTATTAGAAATCCATAGCCTGGTTCTCCCACAAGTGAGGATGCTCCTTATTACAAAAAATAATAAGTATTTAAATACCTTCCACAGGGTAAAACATCCCTGTGGAAGTTATCAAATCTGTTTACAGAAAATCTGGGAAATATCCCAAGTTTGACTAAACTAATAACCTAAAATAAAACTGTATCACACAAATATCTTCTAGACTGCCACAGCATGTCCAATGCAATTCAGATGTACCTGAAAGGGGTAAAAAATGGACAAGTTAGAAGGATATTTTGTTAAAGAAAATGATAAAAATCTAATTCTATATACTAGCTACAGAATCTTGCGATTCTGTAGCTGGTCTAAATCAGACACAGAATCAACATTAAAATCAATTAAAATCTTTGAAAATACATTCAAACTATCAAAATATATTTGATTGCCAAAATCCTTATTCAAATTGACACTTGTATGCAATTTGAACGAACTAAATCAAACGATAAACTAGATAGCTATACTCTGTTTAATTCGTTACCAATTCAGGTATACAAAATCGTATCAAACAGTAATGAAATCGTTTCATATCAAATTGAAATCGATACAGTTAAACAAATCATAGGCAATCGTTTATGTTGCCTCATCAACAGGAAACACGATCGAATCCATACGAAAACAACAAGATCATTTTCAAATTGATATAACTGTATTAACATAAACCAACGATCCATGTCATTAGCGAATCAAATCAAAACTGGTGTGTAAATTATCACAACCGAAATCATAATGAAATCAATCAATTGATAAAAGGATCTGTAAGAGTTGTCCAATCGCTTGCTATTGCTAATTGGGGCAGACAAAATCGATTGACTTTCAACGAAATAATTACTAGAATTCATTTCAAAACGAACTATTAACCGAATTTCAACATACGAATTCAACAGAGGTAACATAAGTCGATCTGAGTTAACAAAGTCGTCTTGAAATTAAAATCAAATAGAGAAGCATCAAGTCTATTTTTGATACGAATCCAACTCATAAAAACAATCGTGCTAACTGAAGATACACAACAACCCAATCAAAACAAGAGCGAATCAAATAGTTTGAGTTTGACATAGTCGTTGTGAATCAAAAAAAATCCATGATTCGGGCGCAGAGATCTTTAGCACAGGTCATATATAGTCCAAATCCAAACGAAAATGTTGACAGAACAGAGTCATTTTTAATAGGCTACATCATATTTAACAAGCCAATTCAATTACTATGAAACCGCTTTAATAATCAAATCACAAGAGTGAAATCAGAGCAGTTGATATCCAATGACAACAGCATAATATTAAATCAAAACAGAACCATGTTCTAATTTTAGCATAAAAAATTCTGTTCAGGTTGGATACAAACAAATCCAATCAAAAACAAACCATTGATTTCGTAAACTCAAACCAACAAACAAACGAATCAAATCTAATCGAAAACCAATTAATTGTTGAACTAGGCACGGTCAAATCGTATAACAAAATCATAACCATATTCGATTTGATAATCAAACCATGTCAAAGTCATTTCGAATAATAAACAGACTTATCAAAACTCATTAACCAATTTACTATATTAATCCAAGAAATTGATGAAACGAAATTGATATCAAAATCATACCTGGATGATGAGCAGACAACTTGGTCATAACATTTTGGAATTGATGACGAATATAGCCGATTCGACA
>SNQJ01S0114129.1:39241-50045 GCA_010110895.2 Picea sitchensis | reverse complement strand
ACCATTTCCATTTGTGCCATCCACTAAGGCTGCCACAATATTTTTTTGTCTCAGAGTAGTTTGTACAACTGAGTGCTCCACCTGCCAACAACTCTCCACCATTTCCCTAGTTATTCATAGAGAGATAATTTGTTGATGATCAATTTTTATGTATCATGAATGCAATTAATTTTATTTATATTTGTTTAAATTTCATGATTTGATCCTTGTAATTGATGGAGGGTGGCATTGCTAGGAGATTAGGTTCACAGAGCAGGGTCACACCGTCAGAATTTTTAGTATCATCTATGTAGAATTGTCTTTGGGTGAAAAACCACTTGAGGTGCTTCTTCAAGTAAGAGAATAAATATTGATTTCTAGGATGATCTTAATAGTTGTGAGGGTGGAAGTGGTCAATGAGTGACCAATCATTTCCATTTTGTATCTAGGCCACCATATGGCAATTTTTCATGTTAGGGAACTTGTCACCATTTTGTATATTGGGCATGATATGCCATTTTGTAAAAAATGTATAGATTAGATGATGTCGAATACACACACACACATTTCATGGCACATTTTTTTTTATGAATTTCATTGTTTTTTTATTTGATGTCAATGAATGTATGGTCCTTACTTACATTTGGGTAAACAGGTGGCTCTTTTTTTTCTCGTTACCGTCATTTGGAATGCATGTCATACAAACCATTGATATTATTAATCCTTCTTTCTCCCTTATTATATCACTCAAACCACTCTAATAAATATCTTGTAAAATTCAAGGTTAAATATATCAAACATAGGTATGTGCACGTGCCCAAATTATTGAAATCATATAATACAAATGAAACATGGATATAAGTGAGAGTTCATGCAATGGTTATGGGAGAACTTGATGAACTTGTAAATATTTTAAAGAAAATTTTAAGGGATAAATTTTTCCATTTGCCTATTTTTCCACTTAATGTATTAAAGAAAAAACACTATTCACCAATTTCCATTTTCTCCAAAAGTGTCAACACCAAAAAAACCATTTCAACCATAACATACTAATGGAAACCTATATGGAGGAATTTGTATCTTATTAATATGGTCATAATAATGTTGAAAAGTACATATAAACAACTTTATTATAAATGATATAAGAAAATGATATCTTTTTCCTTTTGTAATTTTCCTCTTAATCATGTCATGCTTCAAAATCACACTACATTGAGTCTCGTGACACCTAATTGACCTTGTCTTGTGTTTCCTTGCCTTGCATTGAATTTCCTTGGCTTGTACTGACTTTAATTTCCTTGCATGTGTTGACGCTTAAAAGTGCAACGTTGGGTACCATGCTCATAAATGATTGTCAAGCCTTATTATTTAAATTATATTAATAATATACAAGTAGGTGGGATCCCTTGTTTGACTAATGGCACTATGGAGGAGAAGTGAAACTTATATTTTTATTACCTATGTGTTTATTGCATCACAAATGCTATAGCTCATTCACTTTGAATCGTAGATAAAACACTTATGATAAGAATTTCTGGGCAAAATGGTTAAAACAGTGGAAAAAGTGGTCGTGATTATCTCTTGCAAAATGTGTTTGTTGCTTTAATGGGTGAAGGAATAATACTCTAGTTTGAATTTGATTTTATATGGATTATGGGTGACCACCCCAACCCTTGTTACAATTGTGGTGCACATTGTTTGTTTGTAATGTTAGTGGCATCCCTAAGCAACTAGTCATATGTTAATTGGAATGGGCCAAGGGTTGGCGCATTTTAGAATTTGATCGTATGCAAACTTTGGATTATTGGGATTCTATTGTTAATTGGAAATGATAATGGAACATGATATGGATATCACATTTGGATCGTAACAGCCATGAATGAAGGCCAAGGGAGAAGTTAAATGCATTAAATGCACGTCACTCTTACTCTCCTCGATCCCACAACCCTAGCCATTTTCATTTCCCTATCTTAGTTGCTACTACTCCACCTTGCTCGGTCTTGGAAGAGGTATACCTCTTGGTCATTTCTCCTTGTGCCATCTTCTATAGGTATGGGGTTTCTCTTATTTCTCCATCCATGAAATTTGCTCGGCCCTTAAATCAAAATGTTGGCTCTCCTTTCTTGTGGTCTGTGTAATTCTCAAGATGTCACAATGTTTTTTTTTGGGGACTGTGTATTTATGGCTACATCTTTGGTTTTGTGTGGTGGTTGTTCTAAGACTATTGCATTAAAAAAATGGTCACAGTATCTTTGTTTTGTTTAATTGTTCACAAAGATTTGTCGAGTAAAATGTTGTGGTTGGGCCTACCTTGCCTATGGTTCTTTATTGTGGGTTTAATCTCCCCATTGAAATGGGTCATCTCTGCCTTACCTCTGTGTTTTGTGAATAATACACCTATAAATTAACATTATTGGTCTCTGTGGTCAATATACCCATGCCATAAGCTCAACACTGTGACTATTGAGGTGAAGCACATGTGGAGTGAACTTTCCTTGCTATGCAAATGCAAAACCATCTATTTAATTGCCTCATTGTCTTTGCCACTTACTGTCATTGATATATATCGAACCCTAAACATTACAATGAGGGCGTTGCTTACTCCAGTTTGAGTTTGATGAGAGTATTGTTCTTGTTCGATTACTTGGGCACGGGTTTAATTGGTCTCTTGCTTGGAAATTGTGGAAAGAGTGTTCTAGTCACCTATTCACTGGAAGTTATAGTCTGTTGAAGATTGTATTTCCGATATAAAATGCTACTTATGTTGGTTAAATCATCATGTTTTATTGTTTTCGAAAGCACTTGTGTTTGAAATGTTTGATGCTCGAATTGAATAATATTACCCATAATGAAATTAAAACGGGTTACAGTGAATGGTGGTTCAATTTAATGATGGCTATGAGTTTTGTTTTCGGAGCGTTGTGCGTGACCATGTGGGATTTAAAAGACCTTTGCTAGAGTTGATGTTATGAACCGTGGCTCATCCACTCTAAGATCATTGTTGTATTCCTGTAGCGATTATGATGTTGTTCATCGATTTTGTTATATAATTATAATATTTTTATCATGGTTACTTTGGTTAAATAATTTTGCGCCTATCAAATAGTTTACTGTATAATATAGTTCTGAGGCCAGTGAACAATGTTTTTAAAGAAAACATCAGTTTGGGTTATTGTTTTGGAAACATAATATGGTTTAAACTTCAAAATTTTGGATAGAGATATATTTTGATTGCATCAGAGATAACATGTTTTGACTTTTCACTTGAACAATATCTGCAAAGTTTCCCTATCATTCTACCATTTTTTGCTAATTACACTCCCTCAACGATCACGATTTCACTTCTTTCATCCTTGTTCTGTAATATACATTTTAAAAATATGAGTCTATGTGAAATAAAGGGAAGTTGATATGACAAGGGTTGAGGACTGATATTATGGATGTTTTTAAATACACAGTTAATTTGTTTAGTAATTGTTGAACAATATTCATACTTTGATCCCCTCCATGATATTCTTTTTCGCTAATTACAAGCCCTACATGTTTCCCATGAACCCTATCATTCCCTGTTCACGTAGAAATTAATAAATGATGTGTTATGGATGGATTTTCATGTATCTTGTGGTAATTTTAGAGCCAACTTTTGATTCATGTAAGTATAGTTCCATGTATAGTTTAATTAAAATATTCATTATTGAAAAACAATTTCTACAAGATGAGATTGGGAAATTGGAATTGAGGCCATAGGAGGCATATATTTTCTATACATTTTGATGTTGACCTAAAATAATTGAACCAACTGTTCCAAGCTGGGTTCTTTAATTCGGTTGGCCATGGGATACTACACCCTCGACTAAAAAGACCCCCTTTCCATCCTCTTCATAATATTCCTGACATTCCCATTCCTCCACATGTGTCTTTGCAACCCGAAGTCCCTGCAAATGATGGTTGGAAAGAAATTGTCCACCAACCTGTATCTCACCATCATGGTTGGTCTACTATGTCATTGCCTTTACCACCACCAATTAACCCCAATGTTCAAATTCCTCCCATTGTTTTGCCAGTACAATCCTCGCATGCTAGAAAAATATTGAAAGCTGAGATTCCATAACCAATGCAAGACAAAGAAAAAGAAACAACCTACCCCTGTAGTCCATCCATTGAATCCTCCAAATATGTGTCCTCACGCCTCCACCTCAAGGATGACTACTCCCATGTGATCAGTGAAATACAACCTCAAAGGTCTAACCAACCAAAGTGATGCATACCCCCTACCTCAATAGGGTCCACTGACCTTCCGGTTTCTGGATCGATCTTTTTCTGATTCTAGAGCCGAAATGGCTCTTCTGGTTCCAAACTGGAATCCTTCGAACAAACACATAAGTCCCCCACAAATGCTCAGTTGGATTTTCCAAGCGCCAAGCATGAGCTCCCACAACACACGACCAATAATCGTGACCTTGTGCTAATGACAAAAAGGGTGCTTGTTGTGGACCGGAACTTCACAAGTCAAGCGTCCCGTCCCTTTGTCCTTTGAATCCCCGGTCGCCAAAATGCTGAAATATCATGGACCGGGACTTCACAAGTCAAGCGTCATGTCCCTTCATCCTTCGAACCCCCGGTTGCCGAAATGCCGAAATATCGTGGGTCGGGACTTCACAAGTCAAGTGTCTCGTCCCTTCGTCCTTCGAACCCCTGGTTGCCAAAATGACGAAATGTCCCAACACCTATTCCTTCAGGTTTTCATGTTTCGTGAAATCAGAATTCAAGGGATATCTCTGCTCCTTGGAATCCCTGGTTACTGAAATGCCAAAATGTCCCAACGCCTATTCTTTTGGGTTTTCGCATTTCGCAAAATATGGGTGCAAGGGATATCTTTGCTCTTTGGACTCTTCGGTTGCCGAAATGCTGAAATGCCCTAGCGCCTATTCTTTCAGGTTTTCACATTTCCCGAAATATGGGTGTAAGGGATATCTTTGCTCCTTGGAATCCCCGTTTTCCGAAATGATAAAATGTCCTAGTGCCTATTCTTTCAGGGTTTCGCATTTCGCGGAATCACGATGCAAGCGTCCTACTTCTTTTTCTTTCGAACCCCCGATCCACGAAATATCAAAATCTCTCCCTCTGAGAGATCAACGGCCCAGGCCCTTCTGGAACCAACGGCTATGATCCCACTGGATCGATGTCTCAAAATCTTTCGAGCCTTTCCCCGAAACCTTGATTTCTTTCCACGTGTCCTCCTTAATGGACGGTCCTCATCCTTTTGGCAATTTCTACGAAATGCCGACCATTTGCCACTGTCCTCCTTGATGGATGGTCCTGGTCATTTCACGAATTCTCCTTTTGCAATTTTTGGAGACTCTTCACTCTCGATCTCCTGGTGTCCAAATCCTCGAAATGTGGGTCTCTTGACATGCGTCCTCTTAGATGGATGATTTTGATTCTTTCGAGACTTCGACGAGTCCTCTCTTCTCTATTCCTATGAAGTTTAAACCTCGTGCACCTTTTTCTAGATCCGACGACTATCAGTCCTCTACGCCAGGTCTGAAGGCCTGGATCTATCCTCCTGCACATTCTTCTCCTATTTCCTGGACGTAGATTCCAATGGTCCAGATCTTGTCCTCTACCCGATCCAACGATAGTTGTGCTCGTACTCTTGATCTTTGTGAACTTAGAAACCTCGAAAGGATTAATCTGTGCGTGTTCTTATCGCGCCTTCTCTTCTAAGCTTATGGACTTAGAACAAGTCCATTCTTGTACACTCCTGGTGTTGTTGAGATTTCGAATAACTCAATTCAAAGTATTTCTTGAAAAGAAATGCTTCACAACCTCCTGGCATTCTTCTTCTCGATGCACACCTTGCAGAGCTTACAGAGTGTTCAAAAACTCTCCAAGTGTCTCTCCTCGACACGTCTTCTCTCTGAAATCGAAATAGAGTCCCTCCTATGCACTCTATGCACACATTCAATTCCCTCCTAGCAGAGCTTTACAGAACCTTCAGTAGTTCTATTTCTTCTATGTGCCTCCCTTTGCATAGTTCCTCCTCCAGAGTATTCAATAACTCTGAGGATTCCTTTGAGTCTGTCAATGCTCTTGGTGTGCCCTCCTGGAACGTTCTTTATAACTCCTCAGAGTTCAGATGTGCACTCCTTGCGTTGGCCTCAGAACTTCTCGTGTTCCGTTGTGCACTCCTTGCACAACCCAAAGAACCCAAACGGATATCACAACTTAACAGAAAGACAAATTCTATCTATCCCTGCAAATGAAAATCTAACATACATCTACAACATTCATTCATTAAACATAAATACATGAAAAACCATANAAACTGCTTTTCTATTAATCCTTGTGTCTCTATACAGATGATTTACAAAGGATGGACTGTAACGAGTCTCAGTTCTCTCTCTCTCTCGACCTCTCAACCTGATATCCCTCCTATTCTTACCCTCCACTCTACTCTTAGAGACTCCTTACAAAATAGGGCTCTCTTGAGATTATCCTCTTCACCGTCTTAGTTGCATCGATGTCTCGACTGGCATCGTACTCCTACGACTACATTACATAAATGGATGCCTAGTCCTAACTATGTCTTGGGCTTGCTGTAGGAAAGCATTAAAGGAAACATCAACCACTACCTGTACAAAGGCGTGGTCTGGCATTAAAAGCCTTACAACATTTATTGAAATTTTGAATTTCAAAATTGTGAGGGCTGCGCCTCTCCTTTTCTCCGTTAAATGCACACGGGATGTGCTGGCTGGCTGGCACGCTGCTGACATGGAGCGATGCTCTTGCATCATACTCCTCAGCTAGAAAAATCATGATCTATTGATCATGAGCTCCTCTTCTCTAGTGTTGAAATCCACCTGGATCCCAAACTTTCCCTTGGAGTTATCCATTTGCTCCTCTACTTCGCTATTGTTACTGCTACTGCCCTACTGCTCTTGCAGGCTTCCTTCTGCTTAGCTTCTTGTTGCTGGTAGTCTTTTCTATTGAACTCAACATTAACCTTCTGATTTATTCAATTACCTCGTCTAGCTACTCCAGTGGCTGGCTCTTTGTATGCAGTATTCTCTGCCACACTTCTATCTTCTCAATGGGCATATCTGCTCGATCTCCCCTACTATATTTATCTCTCTTTGTGGCACTAAGTGACCACTTTGCTGCAGACTCTAGCTCTACAGTCTCCTCATTGAACTGTTGCTCGACTTCTTCCTATGGCAGTTCTGCTGCTGCCATTTCTCCTCCTGGCATACTTCCAACTTCTTCCAACTTCTCCCCAGGTTGGTATGTTCCACTACCTGCTTCCAACTTATCTTGTTGGATGTGAAAACTTTACTCCCTCACCCTTCTTTTCAGGGCTTCCAATTCTTCACACAGGTCAGCAAAATCCATGCTGTATGCTTCCTCTTCTTCTTCTTCTTCTGCAACTTCCAGTAATGCAGTGATTTCCTGTCCAGCTTCCTGGCTGAAAACTTTGAGCCATTCTGTTGAATTCTCATCTTCTGCTTCTTGGGAAAACGTCAATGTCTGCTCCATTTCTTCCTCCATGATAGTTTCTATTGGCTTTCCTCCTGCTGTTGCTGCATCCAAAACACATGCTTTGGCCTCAACTAGGATTCTTCGTAGGAACACCTCTATTCCTCCAATGATCAGAATTCTCTTTTGATTCTCTCTTGTCAGCACTCCTTGCTAATCTGAACTCTCCTCTGAGTTCATGAGACTTTCAGACAATCTCATCTCTTTCCCCTTCCCCACCTAATAATTTGGGTATTTTTTTCTGCCCACCTAGCAGTCTATGAGATCGTCTGATCCCATCTCATTGCCCACTTGGCAATCTAAACTTTCACCACTGCCCTCTTGACAATACGCGAGACCTTTTGCTGATCTCTTCCCATTGCCCACCTGACAACTTGAAAGTTCACTTCTTCCCACATAGCAGTTTATGAGATCCTCTGTTAATCTCATACCATTGCCCACCTAGAAATATGAGTTTCCATGGCTATCCTCCTGACAGTCTATGAGATCCTCCAATGATCTCATTTCATTGCCTATCTGGCAATTTGAAAATTCATCCCTGCCTTCCTGGCAGTTTATGAGATCTGAAACTGATCCCTCTTCCTAATCACTGAGGGTTTCTCTGACTTCTGGCTCACAGATGCAAACCATCTCTATGTCATTGAGGCTTTCAATATATCTCAACCACTTCCTCAACTCTTGTTGTTGTTTCCTGGCCAACAACTTTTGAATAGGGCATTTGTATTTCTTGTTCAGAGGCCATTCATACCTCTAGTGTACTTTTGCCTCCTGCTACATCTTCAATGTCAGTTGTTCCATTCTCGCCCTTATCTTAGCGATTTCTTTGTCAATATCTTCTTTACTCATCTGCTGGTGGTCTCCTCTTCCACCATGCTCATGGCCTTTAGTAGCCATTTCCATCTTTCACCTACCCTCCTGGCAAGTGTATGGATCACTCTATGTCTGATAGCATCTCCATTTCCTCCTACAACTCACCTGGTTTTCCACCATTTTCTGCACACCTTGCAACAATATTCATAGAGCATCATTACTCTGTCTCCTCCTTCACCTACTGTCTCCTTCATCTGAAGTCTACAGATGAAAATATCATCTTTGATACCACATGATGGTGTGTATCAGAGTATTTTCTTTATCTACTTTGCCTCCCTCTTCCTGTAGTCTATAGATAGAAAGTGGCTCTGATATCACATGATGCAGACCCCCTACCTTAGTAGGGTCCACTGACCTCCCGGTCTCTGGATTGATCTTTTTCTAATTCCAGAGCCGAAATGGCTCTTTTGGTTCCAAACTGGAATCCTTCGAACAAACACACAGGTCCCCCATAAATGCTCAGTTGGCTTTTCCAAGTGTCGAGTGTGAGCTCCCACAACACATGACCAAGAACCGTGACCTTGCGCTAATGCCAAAAAGGGCGCTTGTTGTGGACTGAAACTTCACAAGTCAAGTGTCCCGTCCCTTTGTCCTTCGAATCCCCGGTCAACGAAATGTCGAAATATCATGGACTGGGACTTCACAAGTCAAGCGTCCCATCCCTTCGTCCTTCAAAACCCCGGTTGCTGAAATATTGAAATATCGTGAGCCGAGACTTCACAAGTCAAGTGTCTTGTCCCTTCGTCCTTCGAACCCCCAGTTGTCTAAATGCCAAAATGTCCCAGCACCTATTCCTTCAGGTTTTTGCATTTCACGAAATCAGAATGCAAGGGATATCTCTTCTCCTTGGAATCCCCAGTTGTCAAAATGCTGAAATGTCCCAGCGCCTATTCTTTCGGGTTTTCGCATTTCACAAAATTTGGGTGCAAGGGATATCTCTGCTCCTTGGAATCCCCAGTTTACGAAATGCCGAAATGCCCCAACGCCTATTCTTTATGGTTTTCTTGTTTTGTGAAATTTGGGTGCAAGGGATATCTCTGTTTCTTGGAATCCCCAGTTGCCGAAATGCCAAAATGTCCCAGCGCCTATTCTTTTAGGTTTTCGCATTTCGCAGAATTGCGATGCAAGCATCCCACTCCTTTGTCTTTCAAACCCCTGGTCCACGAAATGCAAAAATATCTTCCTCTGAGAGATCAACGGCCCAGGCCCTTCTGGAACCAACGACTACAATCCCACTGGATAGGCGACTCAAAATATTTCGGGCCTTTCCCTGAAACCTTGACCACTTTCCACGTTTCCTCCTTGATGGATGGTCCTGGTCCTTTCGACGATTTCTACGAAACGCTGACCAATTGCCACGTGTCCTCCTTGATGTACGGTCCTGGTCCTTTTGCGAATTCTCCTTTCGTTATTTTTGGAGACTCTTCACTCTCGATTTCCTGGTGTCTGAATCCCTGAATTGTGTGTCTCTTGACATGCATCCTCTGAGATGGATGGTTCTGATTCTTTTGGGACTTCGACGAGTCCTCTCTTCTCTATTCCTACGAAGTTTAAACCTCATGCACCTTTTTCTAGATCCAACGACTATCAGTCCTCTGCATTAGGTTTGATGGCCCAGATCTATCCTCCTGCACGCTCTTCTCCTATTTCCTAGATGTAGACTCCAATGGTCCAGATCTTGTCCTCTGCCTGATCCAACGGTAGCTGTGCTATTCCTCATGAGCTTTGTCAACTCAGAAACCTCAAATTTTTTTATCTGTGCGTATTCTTATCGCACCTTCTCTTTTGAACTTATGGACTTAGAACAAGCCCATTCTCGTACACTCCTAGTGTTGTTGAGATTTCGAATAACTCAATTCAATGTATTTCTTGAAAAGAAATGCTTCACGCCCTCCTGGAATTCTTATGCTTGATTCACACCTTGCAGAGCTTACACAGTGTTCAACAACTCTGCAAGTGTCTCTCCTCGACACTTCTTCTCTCTGAACTCAAAATAGAGTCCCTCCTATGCACTCTATGCACACATTCAATTCCCTCTTGGTAGAGCTTTACAAAACCTTCAGTATTTCTATTTCTTCTCTGTGCCTCCCTTTACACAGTTCCTCCTCTAGAGTATTCAGTAACTCTGAGGCTTCCTTTGAGTCTATGAATCCTCCTGGTATTCCCTCGTGGAATGTTCTTTCTGACTCCTAAGAGTTCAGATGTGCACTCCTTGCGCTGGCCTTAGAACTTATCATGTTCCATTGTGCACTTCTTGCATAGCCCAAAGAACCCAGATGGATATCACAACTTAACAGATAGACAAATTCTATATATCCCTGCAAATGAAAATCTAACATACATCTACATCATTCATTCATGAAACATAAATACATGAACAACCATATGCAGGAAAAACTACTTTTCTATTAACCCCTAT